>CAKAKR010050653.1:0-28146 GCA_916700685.1 Adelosebastes latens
GGAAATGCATGCATTCAATCATTTAAGGCCTTAACGACACAGACAAAGCTTTTTAAGGTATTTTTCCATAAAGATTTCGAATGGTGCAACTTTAAAGCAACCACTTCCTCCATATCCCTTCATCTTTCCACTTTAACTCACTCTCCAACACTCCTTCTGACTGCATCTTTCATGTTCCAGTCCTCTGAGTCTGCTGCCTTTTGTCTTATGTGGTCATTTTAAAGCTCTGACTCGCGCAGTCTTTTCGGCTGCTGTGTGATTTCTTCCAAGCAATAGGCGGATGATGAAATCCAAGGGACCATTATTTTCCACATTTTGATCCGCCAGATTTCAAAGCAGGTTGTGTAAAAAGACATCCAGCGCCACAAGAAAGAAAAGGAGGAGATTGATTCATTTTTTAGTCACTGAGGCAGTCTGTAACTCTTTGTATTGCATGCCCCCCTCTGGGAAATTCCAGTTTTCACCAAAGCTGTACAGAAAAGCTGAAACAGACGTTGACATTTTTTTCCCTTGGTAGTCAGTCTCAAAGAGGAGATCTTGTCAGTAGGTTGTCATTTAAAAACACTCTTATAGCTAATATAAAGACAAGAAATGGAGCTCCCGGCTCCTCTCAGCTCTCGAGTGCAGCAAGGACGTGAGGTTTCACCGTTGTGGTTGACTGAACTCTTGAGCCATCATTCCTGACAGAGGCTACCAAAGAAGAGCCAAATGTCTTGACCATATTCCCATTTTCTTCCACTCCTCAGGTCTCTAAACCTCCTCCTCAGGAGGCCCGAATTTTATGAAGAGTACAAATAACCGGTGTAACATTTCAAATACTGGATATATTGGATGTTTTGTGTATATGGAAGATTCAGGAAGTTGGATCAACTGTTATGCCTAAGGTACATTAAAGGTGCAGTGTGTAGAATTTGCGCCATCTAGCGGTGATGTTGTAGATTGCAACCAACTGAAACTTCTCCAGTGTGCCAAGCGTGTAGGAGAACTACGGTGGTCAAAGCAAAAACGTATAAATGTGAATATCCCTGTCTGGAGCCAGTGTTTGGTTTGTCCATTCTGGGCTACTGTAGAAACATGGCGGCTCCGTGAAGATGACCAACTCCGTATGTAGATATGAAGGGTTCATTCTAAGGTAATGAAAACACAAAGATTCTTATTTTCAGGTGATTATACACTAAATACTTATTAATATTATATTCCATTTCTGCCAATAGATCCCCCTAAATGCTACACACTGTCCCTTTAAACATGAGATCATGATTATTTCCCACAAACTTCACATTAAGTATTGCAAAAAAAAAACGAATGTGGAAATGATTTACTGGCACAAAAACTGCACATTTGTTTTGACGATCCGCAACCAGACGATGGATATTAAAAGCCAAAAAACAAGCTTAATATTAAAGATTTAAAATCATATTCCACAGAAACAAAATGCTGTTTTGCTACCACAAAGAAACAGTCCTTGTTTAATATCAAAAGATGGCTCAGACTTCATACTGTATATTTAGCTCTCTCTCTCAACACCACCGCCGGTGACAGTTATGTGTTTACTCATACATAAAATAACACAGACAGAGCCGATTCCAGGACGCACTTGGAGAGTCCATCGGGAAAGTAATCAAACCCCGAGCGAGCGAGCGGAGAGCGGCGGCGAAGCAGGTTTTCAATCATCCCCCGAACGGAACTAACGCTGCATTACAAAGCATGTGGCTTTCGGCTGTCCTGATCGTGTGCGTTGTTGTGCTCAGCAATTCTAAAGAAACATGCTGATTCGGGTATATGAACTGTCAATCATTATTTTCAGTGTAGTTATTCATGTGCATACGCTGACTGCTATTTTCTACATGGAAATAGAACCTGACAAAAGAAGCAGAGGAAGTCAAAACTTGTATCTAAATCTGCTCATAGATCAATAACTAACTGTACATGTACTTTAGAAAGTCCTGCTGTATCTACAGGACTAAATAAAAGACATTGAAGTTATGTGGTTATGTTTTAAAGGGGACAAATGCTAATTTTCAGGTTCATACTTGTATTTTGGGTTTCTACTAGAACATGTTTAGATGCTTTAATGTTAAAAAAAATACATTATTTTTCTCATACCGTCTGTCTGAATATACCTATATTCACCCTCTGTCTGAAACGCTCCGTTTTAGCGCCTGTCTCTTTAAGTTCCCCTCCTGAAAAAGCCCAGTCTGCTCTGATTGGCTCGCAAGAAAAATATGGTGCACCAATAAACAACGTACTTTCAACCGGGAGGCCGGTGTTCGAAACCAGTGTTTTGTTTTCTAAGTTACGTTAATGATGTTTGTCACGTGTTTTTGTAGTGACAGTTGTCACGTGAAAACCGGTTTCCGCACTAACGTTACATTGTTTCCGTACATGTTTTAAGCCCAACCCTGACTTTTTCCCTTAACCTAACTAAGTGGTTTTCTTGCCTAAACCTATGTCAGTGACCATGGCGTTTTCCCTTAACCTAACTAAGTGGTTTTCTTGCCTGATCTTAAGTCTGTGGCTTTGTTGCCCCCTGCTGGTACTGCACTTTAATACAGGTGTGTAATATTCACGTCTCTGTGAGGCAAAACGTGACACTGACTCGCTATCCTCTGGTGTACAGGCGGGTCTGTTACACGCTTTGGTGTGATATTAAGTTCCTAAGTTAGTCCAGATACCCAAATATACAATGCACAAGCACTGAAAAAATGTCCCCTTTAACAACAGTATGAATGTGTTGCGGCTAACTGTTAGCATCTTTATCATAGCCAACATTGCTTGTAAAGTTTAAAGCTGTTATATCTACTGATTTAATATCAATGCATTTATACTGGAGAATACATACGAATAAACATGTTGTTAACACTAGAGAAGACAAACTTCTTAAAGTGTTTTTAAGCACCACAACACTCCTACTTGAAGCTGCTATTTTGATGTTTGTGAAAGATAAGGGAAAAATGAAAAATCAGATCCCAAAGTCATACATAATGGCTGAGTCACAATATGAAGAGCTTCGATGTGAAACCGCCCACATCTCATTCTTGCAAGTTGGCTCTGCAGCTCTTATCAGAACGTCCTGAAGCTTTTTCTGGATGCACAAATACATTAGTAACCGCAGCACATTAGAGGAGAAATCGTAAAAATACATCTAACTGTCTGACGTGTGTTCATCTGTGCGACCTAGATACAATCTTTAACTTTGAATTAATGTATTCTCCAAAATGTTTTTGGTAAATGTTTGTCTGCAAACAGCATCAACCATTCAAGAATATAAAAAAAAAAGATAACGTCAAACATTGCATCCACTCGTGCTGAGTATCAGCTCTAAACCTGCTGTTAGCTCAGTGTATAATATAGCACCCTCTAGCATGGCTCCTGCTGGGAGTCACAGGGAGCTTGTCTGCAGCTTGACTCTTGTGTTTTTCATGTTCACTTGTATCTCCTGATGATACTGTGACTAACACTAAGATGCAGTTAGTTTCATGCACGAAATGCAATCAAAACATTTAAAACAAGAGGGTTCATCCCAAAATGTAATTGTAACACTAAGCACTCCCCTCTGTGGTTTATGGACCAAATTACATTCTGATTATGTTCTCATTTTAGTTTTGCATGCAATACGCCTTGTAATGCACAACAACAAGGAATACTGCAGGAAAAGACTGATTATTTTACTTGTGCACTGGTCCCAGTGGTGGCCTCTCTTCTGATCATACATGGCTTTTACTTTTGAGACTTTTCCACATATTAACATCACAGAAATAAGCCTAGCAGTATGGCTCTGGAATGCAATACTGAAATATCTCAACAACTGCGGGATGGATTGCCATGAAATATGTTACAGATATTCACGGTCCCTACAGGATACATTCTAATGACTTTAAACCCGGGACTTTACCTCGAGCGCCAACAGTAGGTCACTTACTCAGTGAAAAATCTACTTGATGAATTGGCGCAAAATTTTGTACAGGCAATGTATCTTAATAACTTTGGCGATTCTCTCGCCTTTCATCTAACGCCACTATCAGGTCAATATAAGTACAGCATGCCTGTACTTAGGCCTGTCACGACAACTACTTTAGTTGGACGATATATTGTCTCAGAAATAATTGCGATAAATGATATTGTTGACATTTTAACACCACTTTATGCCACTGATATAATGATAATATAATAGTATGATAATGCAAGTACACCATAAACTTTTAATTCTTAAAGATATCCAGACATTGTAATTAGAATGTGAAAAGAATATTAAAATATCCTAAATAAATAATGAATAAAACCAAGTCAATAAATAAAATAGGCTCTCAGGCTGTCTGTGAAATGCCAAAGTCTTATAATGATCAGGAAAACCCTGCTGTTTATTCTGGCATCATGTTGGCTAAAATGTCGACGGCAGTCTTATGTAAATAAACACGCATGTAAACACAACGAGCAATATCGAGGTCAGTAAATATGATTCAGGTCATGTCTGTATATTGTACAATAAGTCAATATAATAATTATTGTGACAAGCCTACCTGTACTCTTACAATCTTATCAAAGATACAATATATATATAATATATATGTACAGTATTTCCTTCATGTACTTATTCTATTGCCTCCAGCGTTTAGTAAAGTACAACTGAGACCAGATCTCTCAAGGTGCCTCTTTTACCGTGACCCAAATAGAGCTGGAAACTGGATGAGTAAGCAACTATCATTACCAGCTGCCATCTTTGTTTGGGTCGTGGGATGGAGGCTCTCCTGAGGAAACAAACAATCTTCCAGAACAGAGACAAACTAACTTTGTTGTGTGCTCTGATACAGATTGGAAAAGCTCAGAGCAGAGACAAGATGGCAGCTTATACAGTACACAACCTCTGGAGGATCCTGCTGCTGTCAGACAGACAGACTGGGATTACGCTTCCTTTAAACAGACTATAACAAAAAAAAAAAACTATGACAACGGACCCATCCTCCACATTATACTACAATTAAAATAACAGATATAATAAACAGAAAGCTACCCTACTCAACAACAATGCTATCAATATCCAAAATGTCCCTCCTGTGTCAGCGCCGGGTGCATCTATAGTGATGTGGGCTGGCCGACAGGTTAACAGGAGTCATTTGGAAGGTTTAATGAGCACTTATACATGCACACACACACACACACACACACACACACACACACACTGTCAGTTTGCAGAGCTCTGAGTGGGTGGCTGATGTCTCTTAAATGGAGTCCAGAGTAAAATTATGTAGAGCGACTGTCTGTGCATGCATGTGTGTCCACGGTATTATAACACTAAACAATGTGAGTACAACAGTGGATCTAAGGGGATGTCAGACATTACATGGCTTTATGTCGATCTCAAAGTCCAGCCTACGTCATTGTTTTTGATCACGTTCTTGATCTTTGAAAGGAGCCTCGAATCTGTGAGTATAAACCGGTCTTTGTTAGAACTCAAACTGTGTTGTCAAGAAACACCCTAGCAACAAGCAGCTGTTTGACTACACAGGCAATTAATTAATCTACCAAAGTGGTCATTTTATTATATTTCACACTGGAAAAGAAAATGTTTCCATATAAGCAAATGTTGACCTCAGCTCTCTGTACATTATTCAAAATGTTCTGTTTTTAACCTCTTATCGAGCTGCGGATTGTATCTCCAAAGGAATTTTTTTGTGATGTCACAGATGTCTACTGTGCCATATTGTGCTCAATATCCAATTGTTTCCCAAAAATCCAACATTTCCAAATATTTTCATAGCTAGCACAGTAGACTTAAATGTCCAGTGTGTAGGTTTTGGCGCCATCTAGCGGTGAGATTGCAAATTGCAACTATTTGAAACTTCTCACGTGTGCCAAAGCGTGTAGGTGAACTACATATGTAGGTATTAACGTCTCATTCTAAGGTAACGGAAACACAAAACGATTCTTGATTTCAGGTGATTACAGTTTACACTAAAGAAAACATACTTATTAATGTTATATTCCATTTCTGCCCCTAAATCCTAAACCACTGGAAAGAAGAAGAGCAGAGCGGGGCGGCACAGACTCTGGAACTACTGGATTTAAATCGAAAAACATTTTATCATTCCGGGCAGACAGTAAACGTGTGAGAGATCACAAGAATACATTTAGAGATGCAACCCACTGTGGATGATAAGATATACTTCTACTTCTACTATACTATACTCATTTAGAAAACCAAATAAATGTTTTTTTTGGTGGATTTATTTTCATGACAAAAGGCCCCTTTATTCACCAGGAGAATCGCTGATTAACGTTACTCTCCTCCAACATCATTTTGCATAATGGCCTTATATTTATATGCATCATGTGTGTAAAATATAAAAAATTAAAGCGACACAATTTTTTCTAACTATAAAAGTTGTGTCCCGTGTGTGTGTGTGCTAAAGAGATGGAGACTGATGTGGCGTTAAAGGCCCATCAGAACAAAAGGATAGAGACGCTCTTGGGTGTGGGATTTAGAGAAAATAGTCCCCCTAAAGAGCCTGGCGGTCCTAGTGTTAAGTTTGTGCGGGTAACGCAATGTGACCGATGTCACGTCTACAGAGTGAACAATCTAATTGACAGCCTAATCAGATTTTAAGACCATTTGTTTGCACTAAATTCTAACTAGTCCCATTAGTATTGCAATTTGATAAGACTCCACCTCGAGAAAGTGGACAAGTTTCAATCACCAGTGGAGTTTTCTTCCTGTAGCTGAAGGCTGAGTGTGAAGGAGGAAATCTGGGAGGAGACATAGTGTATTGCACCACAGCAATGAAGTGGATATTGACACAATCAATCTTCCCGGCGTATACGAGCACATCTCTTTTTATTTGGTATATACAGTATGTGTGTGTGTGTCTTCCCACCCTCTCCCCCTGATTGTTTTTACTTTATTTGCAAGTTCAGGCTCATCTGTCTTCTCCTGCAGCGCTGAGGAGGAGGAACAATCTCATAACTTTCTCATTACCGCCCCGGCTTCATGAAGAATACTGCTGCTGCTGCTCACAGATAACAACAAACCTTGCTTTTGGGACACCAAATAGCATTTCTGCAGCAGTTTTGACTCTGAAACTCATTAAGTAAACCAATAACGGGGCAAAGGAAATGAGGTTAAAGTTCTCATGATAATGAAGAAAAAGGCTGAAAGTATGAGGATTAAAAAAAAAAAAGTCATATGGCCAAAAGGTTCAGGCACCAAAATATTATTACTAATCGTGTTCAATTAAGAGCGAGAAATGTCTTTTTATAGTTTATAGAGCAATTACGCTGCAGAGAAGCAAAACAAAACTCTTGCATCAACTTAAGAAAGTTTGCAGAATCCCTTAAAACCTCATTAAGAGGGCGGACAGGCTTCCCGCATCCTCTAAAGGCCAGATCATCACGTCGGAGGTGATGGATGGGAGTGAAAGCTGTCCCAACTGTTTTACTGGGAGGACACACACTGTCCCCGAACAGACCATCCATCCTCCGAGATGTGGACACGGAGCACTACGTCTTCTGGCCTGTCGCCGGCAACCAGCAGAGGTGCACTTGATCACACGCCTTAATTGGCCCCCTGACAGCGCAAACACACTCGTATGGAGGCGCAAACAAATGAAGCTTCGGGAAAACACACGTGCAACCTGTCGAGAATCTGAGACATCACCTTCAATATATAGGATCAAACCAGAGTGTTTAAATCTGAGCTGCCAAGGTCAAAACAGTCATGAGAGCTAACTTCTTCAGGCAGGAAATACAGCGTTCTCCAGTGAGGACGCAAGGAGCATCTCTTTCCATCGTTTATTGATGTGTGCTGCTGCTTTTTAGCCGGATTTTATGAAGTCTGAAGGAGTCCGCTGACACAAATCACTTGTGATTTACAGCTTTGATTCGCCCCTTTTCGCTGGAGAGCCAATTCATATTCCGCCGGTGGAGGTATCGAGATAAATAGTCTCAGAAATCATCACAGCCTCAGCATCGATTTGCAGTGGATTATAGTTTAATGACCGCTTGAGACGTGCTGGGAGATATTGGAGGACATATATGAGCAGAGGTCTAGTGGATGTGGAGAAATGAGGAGGTAAATAATGAGTTTTTGTTGCATTTTTGGAGGTTAATGTAACTCACTAGACTTCTTGTTACATAGCACCATCTGCTGGGCAAAGACAAGTGTTACACGCAACAGCGGGAGGGCTTCCTGTGTCTTTGTAAAAAGGTTTTCTTCAAGTCAAAGAGCTGAGATTATTGTCCTCAATTAGTAATCAAAACATGTCTAAGGTAGAAATGTTGATTGAATTGGGGATATTTCTGTAACTTATTACATATAATCATTTGTCTTGAGGTGAAATGTCATTATGATCATGTTAACAGCAACAATAAACCCCAGAATTTACAATAGAACTAAAAAAAAATATGTTTGAGATAATACACAATGTATTGAAATGAGATTTGGTGACCATATAAACCATAGAAATTCATCAACTATCAGTGATTTTTCTATGCTGTGCATACTGAGGTATATATTGTATCTGTTTAATATCTTTGTAATGGGCCACTGAAGCCCATGTTGCAAATCAATTTTTCATTATTCATTTTCAGGATTTTGCATTAATGTGACAAAGCACCGTATTTTGGCAACAGACATTCTGCTGTTGTTATTTTATCTATAAACAGCTCCCCAATTTAATTTACAGAAAATGTTTTATATTACAATATACTGTATATGGAGGTTGGGGAACAGAACCTAAATAAAAAATAAATAAATGATTAGGTAAATAAATAAATAAATATGTAATTAAATGTAGCAAAAAATAATATTAAAAATAAATGTAGCCATTAACTAATTGGTAAAATGTGACATATTGATATTTCTGTCTTAATTTGCTTCTCTATTTATTTATTTATTTATCTTTGTATTAATTCCCTTATCTATTTACTTTTCTGTTTAATTTTCCCTTTTACATATCTTTTCATTTTTTTTTTTATTAATTTATTTTTGCATGTATTTTGTATTTATTTTATAGGGAATTAATACAAAGATAAATAAATAAAGAAGCAAATTAAAACAGAAATATCAATTTATGTCACATTTTATCAATAAATTAATGGCTACATTTATTTTTAATATTATCTTTGCTACATTTAGTTACTCATCTTCTATTTCTCAGCTGTTCATCCCGAATAGATCAAATCCACAGTTGCTATTGAAATAACAAACATTACTGGGTGTTAGTTAAGGGGGAATTTGCCCTTAATAGTGTCCCTGTTGACTGTGCTACCTGGCTCGGCCACAAGATGGCAGAATCTCACAACAAGAGAGAATCACTTTACTGCAGCAGGTAACCAACAGATGCAAGAGACACTGATTTCCTAAATGATCTTGCCAGAACTGATTGAAACCTCGTCCCCACACAGTTTTTGTGTTGTCATTAAGTTGACATATAATCCTTATATATATGTGGAAAAACTGGTTTCTAGCTTTGGTGATGGGCATGACTGTTAAAGACGTATTTTACACTAATGTCTGTTGCATTATGTGTACAAAATAATAATAAAAAACACATTTTTATATGAGGATCAACGAGGATTCAATCACATTTCAGTCCAGACGAGTACATCGATATGGATTATAAATAATATCTCAATATTTTCTCTAAAATAACATAACCGTTTAATTTAACCGTTTTATGGGTATAATCATATCAGCGTAACGATTCCACTAAACTAATCTGAATTTAGAGGGAACACCGCTCGCAGCCAATATGACATTTTAGAGGGCTTTAATTTTGAAATTACACATGTCTGCTATTATTATAGTGAAATTGGTCTCTGGAAACAGGAAGTTTCTTAATGACACTCTGAGGTGGTGTACTCTCATTTTGAAGTCAGATTGGTCTTTGGAAACATATTCTTTATTATTAAGTTTGACTAATTATTCACACAATTAAATGAGGAGAAAAACATATGAGAATAAATCTTAAATGAGATGTAACACTACACCTTGTTTTTCCTCATTTCTGTTGTTATGGCTTTTAACAACGGGTGGATGCACCTCAGTGTATCCCTAACATGTTGTACTTCCATCGCTGCTATCTATCATTTCTTGTGCCAGACGTCAGACGTGAGCTTTGCACTATTCATCCAGACAGGAAACGGTGCGGTTGTCTGCACGTATCTACTGTAAATCCTCTACGATCGATAGACGCCAGGCATCACAGGGCTTCGCATCAGCCGTCAGAATGAAGCATCCTCCCACACTGGAAACACACACATAACCCACATGAGCCGCTCTGGAGGAAGCAGCACCCTATCAGAGCAGCAAATTACAGCAGCTACTATAATCCCTCACAACGGGGCCGCTTGGAGCCGACTGCAGCTGGAACGTCCAATCATGAATGTTCAACCTGCAGGTCCCAAAAAAATTAGCTCTAGTAATGACTGGTCATTCTCTGGCTGAGACGGGGTGTGAATGCACTGGTTGGGGTTGTATACAGTATGTACTGTAGTTACTGTATGTGTGGGGACTAAGGCTGAATGTCATTTGAAAACATGCCAATAAAATATGTTTTCAAAACCTTTAATGAAGGACTTTTACTCGTAATGGAGCATTTTTTACATTGTTGTATTGGAACTTTTATTTAAAGGTGCAGTGTGTAGGATCTGGCAGCATCTAACGGTGAGGTTGCAGATTGCAACCAACTGAAACTTCTCCTGTGTGCCAAGCGTGCAGAAGGACTACGGTGACCATCTTGAAACCGTGAATTGTGCTATCTAGAGACAGTGTTTGGTTTGTCCGTTCTGGGCTTTACTGTACAAACATGGCGGACGGCTCCGTGAAGATGACCCGCTCTGTATGTAGATATGAAACGGGGTCATGTCTAGAAGGTAAACCCTCAATTTGCGAAACTCTCACAAGGTGGTTTAGATTAGGCATTGACCTTGAATGGTCAAGGTTAAGATAGGTCGTCAGGCAGCGAGTCTCATGAGAGTTTTCGCAAGTTTTCGCAACTTGGGGGTTACCTTCTACACATGACTTATAAACGACTCATTCTAAACTAACGAAAACACAACGATTCTTATTTTCAGGTGATTATTACGACGGCGTATTTGAGCCATTTTAGGTAAAACATTATAATTACAGAGTCGAGGGTGGGGGTAATATTCCGAGAAAAAAAAATCAGAATTTCTGAGAAAAAACTCACAAATATGCAATATTATAAACTCATAAATGTATTTGTGTTTAACTGTGGCATAAGTGTGAGGAGGTTGATCCATCCTTGCAAAGTGAAGCGATGTGGTTCCTAAACAAAAATTACCCCACTATCTTTCATTACCACGGTTTTGTACTCCACTACTATCCGAGTTTTTTCTCGTAAATGTATGACTTTATAATCTCGCAAATTTCTGAGTTTTTTCTCTTAAATTTGCCACTTTAATCTCAGAGAATATCCAAGTTTTTTTCTCATAAATTTCTGATTTTAATCTCGGAAATTGTGAGTATTTTCTCGGAATATTACCCCCCACCACCGGCTCCCTAATTGTTATTCTTTTAATCTGCAATGGCCCTAATATGCCGTCGTAGATTATACACTAAAGGAAACGTACTTATTAATATTACATTCCATTTCTACCATTAGATCCCCCTAAATCCTTCACACTGTTCCTTTAAGTAAAGGATGTAAATACTCGTTCCACCACTACATGCATGTGTCTGAACATTCATCCCGTCACCACTTCCTCCTCAACAAATGGACCACTCTGCAATCTCACCACATTACTTGCCGCTATAATTAAACACTCCAGCACTTAGCATCCCTCTCACCTTATCTCAGACCAACACCGTCCTTGGCCCACTGACCACTGCAACTTGCTCAGTCAGAACACACATGGCTGTTTTTCCCCGGGCACTAATGAAGTAGGAAATAACCTTTAGCTGGGTGACATTTCACAGCTCCTGCTATTGTACAGCATGGGCAGAATGTTCTGGAGGGAGCTGTGGGGTGCTGGTCTTGTATTCCCGTGGCTGATATTTAAGGTTTTCCATCTAGATTTACACGTTCATACACACGATGTGTAGACCGAACATGGCTGTTAATCCCACTGTGTTCCGTAATTTAGTCAAAAAAGGTGGTTGTATTCACTTTGACTCTAGTTCCTGTAAAACACACTGAAGATGGGACTCGGTTTCAGCCGTTAATAATCCTGATCAATGACTTCAGAGACCTGAGACGATCGCATCTCGACTTTAATGCAGACCTGAGAATTGACTCATCATTTGTCCTCTAAGACTTGACACAAGACTTTATCTCGAAGACTTAAAAACAGCTCTGGGAAACAGCCAAGCTTTCCTTCACTGCACTCGCCAGTTTCTCTTCATCTTTGTGGGATATTGGCCTCCGTTACCGTCCGGTTTTATTTACCGCTGAGCATCCTTCACACACACAGTGTAAGAAGCAGGCCTGTATACGCCGCAGTAGCAGCTCTGTGGTCTTAAAAAGGCTAAAAACTGCACTTGATATTGGATGAGGAAGCGAAGCCCCGGTTCTCACCCCCACTTCAAGCTAAGACAGTAATGAGATGCCGAGTCTGCTGCACTCAATTTCCCAAATTAAAAGTGTCTCCATGGGGCTTCTGTGGGCTGGTGGAAAGAGTGACGGAGCAGCCTCGAATAGGTGAGGCTCTGGTTCGAACGAGTATTTATCTATCGGTACAGTGAGTGCAGATTGAGTGCAAAAGTTTGTTGTGTGTGTAAGTGGATCTTTGAACTCCTGCTTTACATTTTGCCACAATCACTTCCTCTTCAGCAGGACTAAAACAGGACTGAAAGCCACATCTGTGTGATTTACCTGTTAAGGAGCCACAGAGTAAAACCTGACCCCAGATCTGCGATGTGGTACTTTGATTAAACACAATGCAACATAAAAGCATAAAACTGTAACAAAGAAGTTGGGCTTCAAACTTCATTCTTGACTTTGAAAGCAGCAGTTGAAAAAGCAAAAGGTCCATTCATTCTGGTGGAGCTTGCCCCCTTGTCTTCATCTGCTGGTGAAGATCATGTGATATGATCAAAAGCTCAAGTACGCAGCTATTTAACAGACGACTGGTTTTGTCAACTACTGTTTCCAAGGTCAAGAATGAACTCTAAGTTTAAGCAAACGTGATCGGCTTGAGAGAAAAATATGTTGCACCTTTGCAAAGGTAGTTCTCAAGCTGTGGGCTGTATACTCTAATGAGCCTGCATGTGACATAGTAAGCAAAAAACATAAAAAAACATAAAAAAATAGCAAAGCCAAATCTGATTGGCTAGTTGAATCATCACGTTTTCTGATCTAAGCAGCCCAGTTTGTGGGTTGGTAGGAACTCCAGATACCAAGAAAATGCCAAGAAAAAAAATACACAACTGAGAAAACTCCATCTGCTGATGAAGCTCATGTGATATGATGGAAAACTCATATGTGGACCTTGAGGTGAAAATGGTTCGCCGACCGAAATACAGAAGAATCTAGTCTAGTCTAGTTTTAAAACTAGCTTCTGGCCTCAAGATCAGGTAATAAAGCAGGAGACCTTAATCACGTCAGTTGATATTGTGCTTTAGTGCTACATGTAAAGTAAATCAGCAAAAACCAGGTGACTTCTTTCAGATATATAGCTTGATGTCTTGACACCTGTTCAAAACACAGAACAAAACAACTCTGCATAAGAGATCTGACTCTGAAAGTGGAAAGTTATTTTACCTGTGGTGCAACAAGCGAAGACGCCGCGATTCGATGCGAAGAGGCAGCGAGCACGGAGAGGGAAAAGAGAGAAAAGAAAGAACACATTAGCTCAGGTGGACATTTAAAAACGTTGCTTTACACTGGCACAAATGAAATCAACACAATGGAAGAAGATCAGGTGTAGTGTGGCACAAACAAAACCAGTGCATTGCTTGTACTGAGACGGCTAAATTGGGGACGCTCCACTGATCTTGTTTGAATGACAATGTGTTTCTCAGGTTATGCGCTTAAAAACCAGCTGTTGTTGCTCATGTCGACAGGTTTTTAACAACACTCGTCTACTGGCTGGGCTAAAGACAACCGCTGCTATTAGGAGACTAGAGGCCCAAACCGACACACAGACATGAATGACACGTATACGCATAATGCACATGTAGAGCTGCCGGCGTTCGTGAGCATCAAACAAACGCTTCAGAGAGCGCTCTGCTCCTCCAGCCTCCGATTGAGCGATATCTTTATTTCTCTCATCCATCTGCGCCTCTGTCTCTGCCTCCTCGTCATCTTTTCCCTCTTTTCTTTTGAAGCCAGGCACGTGAATGAATCTCATGAAGATCCGTTTTGCCGTGGCAAAAGTGCGACTGAAGGCAAGTCTCCCAGCACGGGAGGGATCAGCTGAGAAGGTTGCTATGGATTCTCAAAATAACTCAAGATGAGGCTTCTTAGCTCAGTGAAGGAGAGAGAGAGAGAGAGAGAGAGAGTTAGAGAGAGAGAGAAAGTCTGCTCTTGTCTTATGTTTGTTTTTTGACAACCAGCTTCTTCTATTCCAGTAAACTTTGCACTCTGTTTTCCTAAAACAGTACCCCCCCCCCTTCCTCCTCCTCCTCCTCCTCCTCTTCTTCCTTGGTAAATTTGTGTCTTGTAAGTGCTCGTATGTGATGGTGGACGGGAGCGGTCCGTCCACAGGGGACGAGAGTGGAGAGATGGAAAAGGAGGAAGAGGACAGAATCAGCCGGCGGAAGAAAAGCACAAACCCAATTCACCTCTGAGGGCAAAGACACGGACATGTGGTTTTTGAGCTGCTGTTTGTCACGCAACAACCCCCCCATCCTCCTCCTCCTCCTCTTCCTCTCATCTCTTACTGGATGTTCTGGGAATTTGGGAGAGAAAGAGGCAGATAGTGACCAAATATACTGTATATGTCTGAGTATGTTTATTCATTAAAACTGTCCCATGGGCAACAAAATATACACCCAAATGCCTAAATATCTTTAGGCTGAAGCTGCTCATATCCCAAAATAAGCCCCAGATTTTTTATTATTCTGTTTTATTTTAGATATACAACTTCAAAACATCGCTGCTCCACATCCTGCGCTGCATCTCAACATCCACTTCCTGCTCTCATCTCTCTTCTGTCAGTTGAGTACATCTTGCGGTTAGATGATCAATACGGTTATTTCGATAATAACATTTTTGGTTTTGAGGCTATTCATACTGCTCGTTTTGTATAAATATTTAATAGTTTTAATATCTTTAAGTCTGGTCATTTTTTTTATTTAAAATTTTTTTTTGAAATTAGAGATGTCATCTCTATCAAACTTCAAAATGTCTAATTGTGATGTTTCATTAACTACTTTATCGACACTTTATCTGCAGAAATAAGACAAATGCATCGGTACAGCTTGGGCTCAATGATGCAACTGAGTTTTAGAATGGATCTTTAGGACAACTAGTGCAAGATGAAGTATACAATACATATTAAATCACACAAAATGCATCATAATCTGTGGATTTTTAGGGGGGAGTATTTGCGTTAAAGAAGCAGCTTCATATCCAATAGTGAGTGTGTTCTTCAGTCTCTCAGACATGACATGCGTGACTTCCATTACTGATGACCTCTATTTCTACTGCTGTCACATGACGAGCCCTCTTAGTCACTTACACACAAATAGCTGGGCATTCACATGCAAAGACTCATACTGTAGATGCTCACACACACACACACACACACACACACTCATATAAAACTTGCTTACACACTAATATCACCTCCTCCGCTGCAGCTCTCCCCCTCCTCCTCCTCCTCCTCCTCTTCCTCTCATTACGCCCTCTCTCCTCCTCACAAATGTCAGCCTCCTCACAGATACATCTCTTCACATATGCTGCAACCGTTTGGCATTTAAATATCAATGTAGAAGCACATACACTACCCGAGTCTTGGCTTCCAGGTGTTTAAGATGCAGAGTTCATATGCAAGATTTAAGGACGTAGTACGGTGGTAGCACGCTGAAGGTTACCACGCATAAAGAGCGGAAGTGGACTCACAGCACGTTTATCCTTTATTTATCTAGAAAAAGGTGCTGTAAGCTGGTCTGCCCTTTCAGTTTATCTGAGACTATAGAGGCTGATTGAATTGTTTATATTACTCCAGAAATGTACTTATTCCATTGACACGAGTGAGCCATTGTGGCAATTGTAGTTCTACGAATGTGAATTGTCCCACAGCATTTTGGTTGATATAAGTACAAAAAGGAACATCTGTAAGTCAAATGCAAACCATGTAGACCAGGCAGTGTCTTGACATGAGGCTAAATCAAACCAGATTTACCCCGACAACAAACAAAAACAAATTGATTCTAATCTCAACCAACATAACAGACCTTGAACTTTACCACAAACAACCACCCCAAACCTCATCCAAAGGTCAGAACCCACAGGAGGACACTAGGATGAAATGCTATATACTCTGCAAGAGCAGTAGCAGCAGGTGAGCACAGCAGTTCAGAGTTGGAACAGTACGAAGTTTGCTGCAGTGAGTAGAGTCTGAACTAGCTCGCTGTAGGCTTTGCTTTATATTCACGACTGATCATCAAAAAACACAGTCGTATAAACACACTTAGTGCTTACTTGTACTTCCCAGAATCCTCAAAAAAATCCTTCTGAAGATTAATTTCTCAAGTTGAATCACAGACTGTATTTAAGAAGTGGACGTAGTCACCTTGACGTCACCCATTGAGTTGTGGACTTCCTTTTTGAAGCCTTGAGTTCGTCATTTTGGTCGTCGCCATCTTGGTCTTTTGCAACCAGAAGTGACACAAGAGGGTGGAGCTAAGTACGACCGAACGCTGATTAAGACATTTTTAGGCGACCAAAGATGTTACAATTAACTTTTATGAACTGAAAACCTTTTAACCCTTTTCACACTGTGAAAGGGTTAAAGTTCTAAGAAGAAAACACGGACAACTCCCAGACCGGACAACACCGTGGTAGCGACCTGTCAATCACAAGGTAGCCACGCCCTAAAGCATCCCCTGCTTTATGGTCTATTTGACTCTAAATGGAACCATAATTTACTAAATGAACATCATGCTGTATTGAAGAAGACTTCAAACTAGCGTTTGAGACCTTAAACTCATGTTTACAATGTTTACTGAGGTAATGCATCAAGTGAGAAGTAGGGTCATTTTCTCATAGACTTCTATACAATCTGACTTCTTTTTGCAACCAGAGGAGTCGCCCCCTGCTGGCTATTAGAAATAATGCAAGTTTAAGGCATTTCAGCATTGGCTTCACTTTTCAGACCCGGAGGTTGCTGCCTGGTTGCGACTTTATTTCCTAATCCAAACAAAGTAGGTAGTTGGAAGTGGCTGAGTTTTTTATACATTATAAGGTGTGCATATCTATTTTGACTGTGTTTATATTGCACAGCTAACAGAAGAATATGGAAATACCTTCAAAACAGAGAGTGTGACCTTCTAGGTTTTACGTTTTTTGGAATAACAGATGTATAGTGCTGTGACTCAAACATAATGATAAAACATGAGAGGTGCAAACTGGGGCTATAGGCATTCAGTACTACAGATGTAACAAATACATCGCAATAGGTTTGATTTTGTCAGACTAGAGTTGCTTTTTGTGACTCACTGCTGCACAAGACAAACTCTGAAGTAGATCCATGCAGGTGTGACTGTGTGAAAAAGCATCAAAATTCTCATTCTGACTCAAGGCTGCAGCAGGAGAAGCAGAAACCTCGTTGTGTCTGAGCATCAATGAGAGCTAGCTGGTAGCCACTAGAATAACTCCTCTCCTCTATGTCTGACAATTGAGCACATGTACTGGAGCGAGCAGCCTCGCTTGACAGTAGCTGTTGAGTGTTAAAGATTCTGCCCACCCGCATCCTGCCAGTCGGTCAAACCAGCGACCCGTCAGCGGCGAGGTCACCTCTCTGACCCCTGCGCTCCCGCTGCTCCCTCAGACCGATGTTAGCAGCAGCTTGAGCGGTTTGGTGTTAGCCTGAGGGGCATAACTGGAGGCTATAAACTGAGCTTGGACGGAGCAATGCGTGGTTTTGGATTGCTCGTGTGACTGTAGACGTGAACAACATTTACTACGGTGACCACATGAGCACAAGAGAAAGGACACACTCCAGCCAGTGTTCTCACACGTCAGCATGCGCGTATCAACTCTGATGCCAGGCTGCAACGACAGTGTGCGAGTGTGACAAGCGAGAGAGAGACAAAGTGCTTTGTGCTTCACCCTTGTTGAAGGGAGAGATGTCTAAACAGAAATGGTGACATCACTTCTTGGCAGGCGGCTCCAGGGAGACCGTGGTGCCTGGGCCAGGGACATGCGCTCATCCAATCACCACTGTATCTCTGTGAATGTGTGTGTGTGTGTGTGTGTCATGCTGTGGCCAGGTCAGTCAGTACATACCTCCCATAGCCATAGCCCTTAATCAAACAGAGGGAGGTCATCCAGCAAGAAGTAATGGGAGTACAGTACAGTGTGTGTTCCTGTGTGTGCTGCTCTTGTCCAATAAGTGATAATGGCAAAAACAAAGAGCAAAACTGGTGCATGTTTTACGTAGGGGGTAATGTACAGCGAGAAGGTCATTGTTGTGAAATAAACACCGACATCGCCCTGAAGGGGTTTATTTCACAATAATGACCCGCTAGCTGTATATCATCCCGTTTATTACACGGCTACTTACATAAGAAATCAATAATTTGACACAAAAATGGTCCGCTAGAGTCCGACATCAGAACTGTGCCCATAGCAACGGTCTGTTATACATAGCAACGGTCTGCTATAAAGAAATGACAGACGGTAGAACGCCGTGATTGACCAATCGGAATCGAGTATTCAAACAAATCCGTGTAATAATGTGTATTTACCACGGAAAAGCTTATAAACAGCACGACATTACACAGATTTTTTTCTTTTTGTGTGTCATTTGTACGCCACGCAACAAAACTACCTTAAAGTCTGTAGTTAGGTGTTTAGGCAAAAAAAACACTCGGAAAAACGTCATGCTTGGGCTTAAAATAAGTACGTAATCTAAGTAAAATAGGTACGGAAACAATGTAACATAACTACAGAAAACTTGCAAAGCAAAACACCGGTTAAAAGTCGTGTGTTCGTTTGACCCATCCACCTCCCCTCCCTCCAGCCATAACCGGGCCTTTCTCGCTTTTTATTCTACGTCACTAGCTCCGAGCGTGGCGTATTTACGCAGATGCAATTACATTGTACAAACTACACACAAATAACACGTCAAAAGCAAGAAAGGGGTTCGTATTTTGCACGCTAAATGCCGCGTGCGTTATCGTGGCATTGATACGCCTTTTCGTGCGAACGGGCTGGCATATCAGTGAAAAAAAAGTGCTTTATACTGTACTGTGTGTCTCCACCTGTGAGTATACCCATGTACAAGAGGTGAAAGTGTGTGTATGTGCGAGACAGAAATGGACCAGCGAGAGGGGAAAAAAAGACAGTTGGGAAAGAGTTTAAGAAGTGCATGAGAAGTGCAAGTGAGAGAGAGACACTGAAGGTCTGAGCGAGTAGTGTGTGTATATGTGTGTGTCTGTGAAAGCGATGTGGAGAGCCTGATGTGTGTGTGTGTGCGAGAGAGAGCGAGAGAGAGATAGTGCTGGCGGTAAGGTGAAAAAGGATAAAGACAAAGCAGAGTAAGGGAAGAATGAAAGCAGGGGGGAAGCTGGGTCATGTTGCGTTATGTAATTTACAGGTCAGTGTTTTGTGCTGCCGCGTTTGAGAAACTAATCTCTTTCAGGAGTTTTTGAAAGGAATACTGACAATAGTGTGTTTGGATTGAGGTTATATATCCAGTAGATCACGTTTTTGTGCTGACTTTTGCCCACATTTGACCATACGCTCGCCTCGAAAGTAATCAGTAAAAAATGTGTAATCTGTTGTGAGGGCGATAATGCTCTCTTTTTCTGATGTAACTTAAAGCCCTGGCAAAGCTGGAGAGTAAAAAAGAAACTTAGTAATGCTCAAATAAAAGAAATCACAATAATCTAAATATGACAGTAAATATTGAGTGCAAAACGTTACCACGGTTTTTGCTTACGGAGTGCATTACCGCAGCATTGGAAAGGGAGGAGTGAGCGGAGGGGTTGGTTGCAATCTGCAACCACGCCACTAGATGCCATCAAATCCTACACACTTTACCTTTAAGAGTCAACAGCAGGTAATGTTTACACGCTAAAATTTGATGATTAGCACTAAATAGAAAATATAGCTGAGGCTGAAGGGAATGTCATTAGATTTTGCAAGTAGACTTAACATCAATCCATAGCATAAACCTACCTGAGATGCTAACGCACACAGTGATATGAAAGTATAACATGACCCACCATGTTTGAGTGGGCAACCTCTGAAACTAACAGTTCTCATTCAGGAAAGATAAGAGCAGCAGTCATATCAAACTGCATGCTGACTGTCCAACATACATTCAAAGACATATTTAGTTAGGAAATAATAAGTGTCTTTATACATCAGCCCACGCCTGTCACTAATGGGCTGCAATACTTAAGAAAACAGACTGTTCATTTTGTTCATTTGAGGTCGAGGGAACAAATGACGAAGTTCTGATTCACATTTTTTTGTATTACAGAAATGAAACATCCTTTTACGTGTGAAGGAGAAAGAAAACTGTAGTTTAGCTTCTTTCATGCATCTTTTTGGTGTTAAATTTAATCCTTATTTTAACAATTTTGGTGTATCTCTATTTTTACACAATAAAAGGGCTAATGAAGCATGCTCTCTTTTTTTCTCCATCTCCCTTTCTCTGTTTGGCCCCCAAATTAGCTCTTGCATCATCAGTGATTGCACACACCTTAATACCACATGTACGTACGCACACACACACACACACTGACACCACTCTTTTCGTCATCACACACACACACACTGTATGGAGTTAATGTGCCATTAGCTCATCCCGTCTACAGCACTTGACAAAGTCACATTTCCCATTAGGTCCTATGACTCAGCATGACATCAGAGATATGAAAGACACAGTGGATTAGACAAACTCATTAGCCTTTCAGTAGGACTCATCTCCACGCAGCACAGAGACAGGTGTTTAAGCAGAGAATGTGTACAGTAAGTCGGAGTCAGATCACACCGGATATGACATCTCACGTCTCTGCACTGAACTGAAGTTTGCTGGTTTTAAATTAAATAAGTCTAACTTGAGCGTAGAAACTGTCCTTTAGTCATATCGGATATTATATCATATAAATAAAGCTAAATACATTGGCGGTCACATTTTAGATAATCTAGTCTGAAACAAATGCAAATGATTTTCTCCTCCATTGATTTCATCCAACAGAAGTAGAGCTTGGATGCACATAAAATAGGGCTACGTATCCTCATAAAACGGTTCGTATGATATGTTTCAAAAAGTTATTACTGATTTTCGTGCGTTTTCCTATAAATCTCCAGCAACACGTGACGCGAGTGTCAATTTCCGTTCCAGTCTTTTCAAAATAAACTTCAGTTTTCACAGGAAACAACTTGGTTAGGTTTAGGCAACAAAACTACTTAGTTAGGTTTAGGAAAAGATCGCAGTTTTGGTAAAAATAACACTGGAAGTGGCGTAACTTAAGTACGGAAGTTACGTGATAAAAACAACTTAGTTAGGTTTAGGAAAAGATCATGGTTTGGGTTAAAATAACTACAGAAGTGGCGTAAAGTCACGTGTCGGTAAATCAATGTTGACTTCTGGTTTCACACGGGACACGAACACCAGTGTCCTGGGTGAAAGTCTGATGTTTTTGACCCATCCATCCACACCGACCTCCTCCCTATGTGGTGTTTGTCGCTCTTTATACTTCCTGGTTCACAATTACGTGGATTACATACAAATTTATTTTGTGGAATATATATACGAATTACAGTGCATTACTTTCTGAAGGTATAACTACGAACGGTGTATGAGAACAGGCTGAATAAGGCCATGGCAATGCAAATGAAACCAAATGATGGATCAGGTGTGATCACAGCCCCACAAGGATGTGAGCTCACTGCAGCGGGAAACTGAATGAAATAAAGAAACGGAGGAGAAATGAATAGAGGAGAATGTGAAGTTAGATTAGATTACACAGTGTGTATGTGCAGTATGTGGTATAAATATATGTCAGTGTGTGTGCTGAGAGGAGTGTCTGGGTTGCTTCCTTATGGTGGGCTCCACATCGAGTCAGTGTGTGAAGGTCAAGGACATACTCTCCGTCTCTCCCCCTCTCTCTCTCATCAGTAACCCACTGGCCATCTGTGCCCCAGTGTCTCTCTGCATTTCTCCACTGACCATGTAAAAACTCACACTGTAAAAAAAAATAATCACATCTTCAGAGTGTTACCAGTCTGGAGCTGGTTGTCACAGCCGGAGAGGAGCAGCAGCGTGCTAGAGAGAGGACACTGAGGCGTCACAACATGCAGAAAAGGACACAAATACGGAGTCGCAGCACGTGAAAAATTGTCCTTTCCAGGCCATCGTTATATGGATGTTAAATCCATTGAGATATATCAGCCTAATTTAAAACTAATTTGACACTGGACATGGTCATCCAAAGTTTTTTTCTAACAAAATATTCTGCTTCTATCCATATTTGTTGGTGTTTAGCCTCTCAAAAACAACATTTTCACTGCCGTCAAAAACTGTTTACTCTCCCACTCGCCGCACACAAAGGGAGGCAAACACCAGTATTAACGGGGCGTTCTATCTAGCAATCAAACAGCACCATAAATTACATTTATATAACCACAGTGACAATAAATCTTGGGCTGTCCTCGACCAAAGAAATTCTTCGTCGGCTAACACTACGATTTTGTCGACTAACTGATTAGTTGATTTAATCGACAGATCTGTAACACTGAGTTTCTTCACAAAGAATCACACAAAAGCACCACTTTAAATCTTGTGTTTACCAGAGATGTGCTCATAACTTTCTTGGAGTCATTCAGTTTTTTAGCCTTTCAAAAAACAACATTTTCACTGAGGTCAAAAAAACGGTTTGCTCTCCCACTGGCCGCACACAAAGGGAGGCCTTGGCGGTCTAGCAGCAATCTAAAAGCACCATAAATTACATTTATATAACCACACAAACACATAATCTATTTTTTCCTTTTTCTTTTTAGGGTGATTACGTCATAAAATATGACGACAGACATTCAAAGCTTAATTTCGAAAGCCTCAACAGAAGCTTTGAATGTCAACAATGACTAGTTTGCACATGCAGCAAACACAGAGCCATATTAGCATTCATTTAGCATTGTGTTTCTGACTAATGTAACGCTCTGTTTCTATCCTCCACCAACTGTGAATATCTGGCTCTTCAGCTGCTAAATGCCCCACTATGTTCACCAGCTAGTTGCTAACTAGTTGCCAACTTTGTTTGTCTGTGGTTTAGGACTGAGCAGGAAGCAGTGGGTTTATCAGAGCATCTTTCCTGCTGGTAAAAAGTTTGATGGAAACAGACTATCCAAGCCAAACCAGAACAGCTAAAAGCTACATATGTCCACAGATCTGAAACGAACCGCAGAGTTGGCTGATAACTCACTACGAGCCTCTCCTCTCACAGACGCAGTAATTTTATTCCATTGTTGATATAAAAAATATTGATCAGCGCAGCTTTAAAGACTTCACTGAGACACTCCGCTAAGCTCCTTCAACAGCTCCACAAAGCTCGACACACATCCTCCATCAAAGGAGACAGTCGAACATTTTATTATTTTCTTCTCTACCTGTTTTGTCAGTTCATCCGTCACATATCCAGCCATCCGTACTAAACTGCTCCCTTCTTGTGAGATCTGTAACCAAGTCTAAACTTCCCCGTGGTGGCTCGATCAGTCGACACGATGTCTCAATGATTTCTCATTATGATGATTAGTAGTACAGAGCTCCTAACATTTAAGCCCTGGGTAAAATCAATGTGTGAGTTGTAGTACATAAAAAAATAACTTACAGTGTACTGAGGTTCCTGCAGCACCGCACTGACTTCGAATGATCAATAACAGGGAACAACTAAACCTTTACATTACTTTTTCAGCATGAACTGTTTTTAATCAATAAGCCTATTAATAAATTAGCATTAACAATATCTGGTCTTCAGCATAACTAAACTTTAGAAGGTTAAACTTTCACATTCAAAAGTTTCCAAATAAACATTTTTCCACAGGCGTCCATATTTGTTCCATTCCAAATAAATTATTGGAAGTGATGTGATTCCAGTGTGTGTAATTAACATATTTTTTAACAAATACTACAGAGTATATTCATAAATAATCACAGATGCTCTTGGAGGGAATTTCCCTCTACAGTCGATCTAACAAAGAACACCACGCTTTGACATTGGGGTGTCAAAACATGCAGTGAAAGACTAAATGCAGTAGAGTTGCAGCAAATTAAAAAATAGTCCTCTCCAAACCACACCCCATAACAACATAATACTGTTTCCTTGGTTTCTTCCCATCTGTCTTTCACTCTTAAAGTCAAGATGAAATGAAAAATGCCTTTCTAACCCTTTTAGATCACATCCCCGGTCTTATTGTGGACCTATTTAACAATAAATGCAAACAGGGCTGGGCAATAAGATGATATATATCATCACAATGAAATAAAAATGTCTATATTACATCTTTTTTTGTATAGTTTCTAGCATGATATAGGCTATTTATTTTAGGCTTTATCATGTGGTTATTTGATAAAGACCAATTATTTATTGAATTACCAGAAAACATGCTATATCGTAATATATATCATTATCAAGATATGAAATGACCTGTATCAGGATAGAACATTTTGGCCATATCGCCCAGCCCTATAAGCAAACAAAAATGACAAAAATCTATTTCTTCGTATTTTATATATTATATTATTATATTATTATATTATATTATATTATATTATATTATATAAAGTGTGCTTACGTAAGCTATTACCAACCAGTTTCAACCAATAATATCATGACATACATCCATCAATCAATCTGCAACTTTAGCAACAAGGGAGGTGTGTGTGCTTTTGCTCCGTATCGCGCTACATCATAAGCCCGGACACTTTTTAGCGGTCCATTCAAATGCAAAGGATTTGATTTAAATCCCTCTTTGTAACCGTACTCCGCTCAAATATTCCGTTTCACTGGGGAATACGTCACAGTACAGAGGCTAAAGACGCTCTAACTTCTGTTTCACTGGGACTTTAAGTTTCCCCTTGAGCCCTGTTCTCCTCAATTATCCTCTTCTACATCCCCCCATACGTTCACCATCACCATGGAAACCCAGACTCTCTCCGCCCCACCCAACGCTTTTTTCCACGTCACGTCTCTGTGGAGACCTTTAGGTGCTCTCAGGGACCCCAGGCGGGTCTCTGAAGGTGACTGAGAGCAAGCAGAGCGTGGAAACAAACACCAGCAGAGCACATCAGAGAAACGGAGGTGTACCGAAGCCCCCTCCAGGACTTTTAGACTGTTAATACTTCAGCTATGATCCAACATGTCTGTAAAATCACTCTGAAGTCATACAGGAGCTAAAAATAGAGGCAAAGTGTGAGCCTCAAATCCCAACACCTCAGTCTCCTGTTGACGTGATCTCACTTTTAAACTGTGAGAAAGTCTAAGTGTGTTTCTCCTGAATGGAGCCCAGAGAACTGACCAGCCATGCAAAAAGAAAGATCTGTTAAACCAAAAAAAAAAACACAGTGAAGACCAGAGAATATCGTCTGCAAGGTCAGTCTATAAAAACAAAAACACGTCAAACAGTAACCTCCAAATGTCTCTGACAGCTTACAAATAAAAGATTTCAAGCTGTGAGAGATGAAGTCAGTTCAAAGCCGTTTGTGTGTGGGACAAACGGCTATTTTTAGACACTCAAGACATGTTAGATGAGAGGAGTTATGAAAGAAAAGGAGCTATTGTCAGATGATAATTTCATACCACACTGAGCAGGGTTATGTATATATATAAACACCTGACGAAACATTCACTTAATCTAAAAATATTCCCAGCGTCCTTTGCCTTCACTTTGGATCCTCATTTGAAGCCATCAGCGTAACCCTGACAACGGTTTGAATAAACTTTTTCTTTTTTTATATGCAAATATTATTTTTATATGTTTCTCAGTGTTTGTGGAAGTTGTGAAAGCTGCTGTGTTGTGTTACACAGTCAGTTAAGATGAACGAGAAATTGTTATTTAGCCTCCCACACTCCAGCATGTGTCTAGAAGATATTAAAAACGGCATTCAGGCCAATTGAGACTAAGGGTGGGGGGAGAAAATCAATACAGCATATCATTGCAATATTTTATTATTATTATATTATATTATTATATTATTATTTTAAATATATTATTACGGATGTCAAGTATCAATATTTTATTATTATTATTATTATTATTATTATTATTATCTTTTTATTTATGTTAAATGCAGTACCTGTGAGGGTTTCTGGACAATATTTGTCATTGTTTTGTTTTGTTAATTGGTTCAAAATAATAAATATATTCATACATTTGCATAAAGCAGCATATTTGCCCACTCCCATGTTGATAAGAATATTAAATACTTGACAAATCTCCCTTTAAGGTACATTTTGAAGAGATTAAAAATGTGCGATTAATTTGCGATTAACTACGGACAATCATGCGATTAATCACGATTAAATATTTTTAATCAATTTAATTAAAATGTTTCTTTTCTGCGACCAAAGGTGTTGATGTATGTAGATAAACAATTAGTAACGGGGTCAACATTTACTTTTATCTTTAGATTTGAAATAATGACACTTGTCGATGATGAACACTACTTTCTCTTCCTTTCCACGTCTGGTGAAAATTATCCTCCTTAGATATTAAGTCAATTATTAATTAGGAGATTGTATTGAAACTTGTCTTCCTTGAAGCTTAAACGCACACTGATGAGATGTTTTGTTTATCCCTCCGGCTTCTACGTCACCAGCCCGCAGTGTGCCAAAAATGGTCAATTATCAATTCCTCTGTGTACAGAAATGATTCATCCCAGAGCCACATTAGCAGGAGAAAACACATCATACAAGGAACTCATAACAAATTTTTAATTTAAATAAGCATTTGGTGAAACACTTGGACATAATCTGATACGATGAATTCAGTGACACCACTGGGCTGTTGATATCAAAATACACATATGGTGTGAAACTGATTGCTTCCATTTTGCCTGCTTGCTATCGTCAGCCAGAATAGGTGGGATCAGCTTTTCAGCAGCAGCAGCATTGTTACACCCCACCCTCCCTGCTGCTGCTGCTCAAAAATGAGTTTTGCTTATTGTTACTTCATTTTGACCTTCACTGTACAAAATTATGTATGTGCAGAGTTTGACACTTGAAGGCTGTTTTCACATTCATCTGCTGAACAGGCAAAAGTTTCTCTGTGCTCACCTTAAAGGGATAGTTTGGGTGTTTTGAAGTGAGGTTGTGTGAGGTTCTTAACCATAGTGTATTACAGTAGATGACGGTCGGAAGGCCACCAGTTTGGAGAAACAGACAGGAGTTACCGCATGGGAGCTGTGGACGGGGCCGGCAGCAAAACGTATTTTAGACACCTAAAACACTCAATATCAGTTGAAGTTTAAGCTATATTTTGAATATTTTCACTGCTTTTCCTTGCTGTCAGACAGCCCTTTCTGACGGGAACTAAAGCCGTGATCTAGGCTCTCTTCAAAGCCACCAGAAAACAGTCATTTTACCTCGCAGGACACGGGAGTCGCTGGTCTACCGCTGCCTCGATCGGTTAGTTTGTTTGTGTTTTTGTGTGACTTTGGTGTTTTAAAGAGTTACGTCAGATTTACACAATTAAACAAAAGTCTGATGGCTTTGCAGTTCAAATACAACAGTCCTATAAATCCTACCTTCAAGAAGATTATAATGTTCAGTTGTTAAAACTGTTTTAGTGAAGTGCTGATTCAACTTTATGATTATTTTTATCTGTTCAAAATGTACCTTAAAGGGAGATTTGATAAGTATTTAATACTCTTATCAACATGGGAGTGAGCAAATATGCTGCTTTATGCAAATATATGTATATATTTATTATTGGAAATCAATTAACAACACAAAACAATGACAAATATTGTCCAGAAACCCTCACAGGTACTGCATGTAGCATAAAAAATATG
>CAKAKR010050655.1:0-10215 GCA_916700685.1 Adelosebastes latens
CTGTGTTGTCGACACCAGCGCAAACGGTCCTGACGGTGAAGGGCAGTCATTGCAGGCTTCCTGGTAGCCTTATGAGAATACACTGTTTACCATTGGCAGAGCATTTTGGCAAATTTTTCTTGGGCGTTACCCACATAATCAGCTGTGCTGCTCATCCCACAAATGCATGATCCTTACAAGTTGGACATCATTGTGAAGGTAAATAAACAGGCTTTCCAACGATGTAAAATACAATGACCATTAGCATTGTAACAACAGAGAAATAATCCACCAAACACAAGTTTCCAAACTTTGTTTTTCCAGTATATATATCAACTCACAAAAAGCAACAAAAATATGGTTTGGCAATTTTATTACTGGGCTCTTCCAGACATTTGAATGAAAAACAATCTTCTTTTTAATAAAAAGAATAAAAATAGATATTGTTGGAGGTCTGGTTGCTGGTAAATGTTGGTGAGCGGCTTGTCAATACAATGAGAATAGCTGGTCCACCTTAAAGGTCAGCCACCTTAAGTGAGCCTGAGCTGAAGTTGTTGCTAACTTCGGGGCTAACCCCTTCACTTCACCTTCACACCAGCAGGTAGCAAGCAAGACACAGGAATTTGGCTTGGGTCTTGAGGAGCTGTAGCATTTATTCACCAACAAATAAACTGTAACTTACACACACACTGCACTGCTATGTTCACAGCTAAAATGTTACTGCTAATCACCGTCACACACACGCTCTCTTTCTCTTTCTCTCTCTCTCTCGGCCGACCGCACACTCGCTAACGTTACGCCGCTCGCTAGCGCCGCTCGCTAACTGTCGACGAACAACACTTGTCTTTTTCAAGTCCAAAGTTGGAAATCTGTGAAACCGAATCCTGTCTGCCTTCTTTCTAATCTGAACACTTTAGCACAGAGCACCAACTTGCTCTACCTGCCTGCCATGCTGCTTTGTTGTTCTTTTTTGGATTGTAGCACCTCCAACCTTACAGTGTAACAGTATGTACATGATTGATTATTAATGGATCTTTGTGATGAGCAGTGACCTTTTCCTCACAAAAACACTTAAGACTTCCGAACTATTCAGTGACACTTGATCTCTATTTGTTTCCGTCCATTGCCTTGGACAGAAATGCGGACGCGCCTCAGGTGCATAAGCTCCACATGTGACCTGTCCCAGCTGTTCTGCCAGTCTGCAAACGATCAAACTTTTCGCCTGTGATCACAGAGCTCGGGGACAAATAGGCATGTTTTTACTACCTGGCAGCAGCCTGTGAGTTCACTTAAAGAAGCCTGAAACATGTCGTGGTTTCACCGTTTAATTATTTGCTTCTGAGAAATCAACTCGGCCATGCAGATTATTATGACCATATTGATTTTTAGAGATTTTGCTGCCAAACTGATTGTACTTGATTTTATCACTGGCATCTAATAGATTTCAGCCTGCAACCCGCTGTGGATTGGATCATAAGTTGCTATGAAACCATGACTAGTGCAGTGGCCGTTCGGGGAGGGGTGTAAGAAAATATCGAAAAAATCAAATATCGCAATATTACGTTTTGTGATACTGTATCCATTCTCAAAAAAACATTATAGATTTTGAATTAATAGTTTACATGCAAAGATTAACTCAGTCTCTCAAAGTAGTGCTATGATGTTGGATTTTACAGGGACGGTGATGATAATATACAGAGCCCTACGTTCGGGGAGGGCCGTTTGCAGTGCTGCTTGCAGCGTTGTCGAGAACCGCTCATGGCCTGTTGACTCCATGGAAGTGAAGAAGAGTTTGGTTGTAACGTTAGTATATCTAGCGTCCAGCATGCAGAAGTGAACTGCAGTCAATGAGCCGCGGCCTGTAAAGGCCCGCTGCGGGCGGCATGCTCTTGACTCAGTCCGCAGAGCCCTGAAGCCCCGCCCCCGCTGATGCACAGAGCACCGTTCGCTTGTTTATTCAAAGTTTATTAATATCGAACCAAATTATCCAAATTGCACCAACTTCGACACTGCATATTAGGGCTGTGTATTGGCAAGAATCTAGATAAAGGGGTTACGATTCAATTATATTGCGATATATTGCAATAGTGTAAGCAAAGCGATATATTGCAATTTAGGAAAACACACTGCCATATGCATAAAAAGTTTACTTTTTTATGCAATCACAACAGTGGGATATGGATTTGCATGTATCATAGTCCCTGTAACATCCGACATCATAGCACTACTTTTTGTGCAATTTGAGCCACTGATGCCAAGAATCTTTTCTTGTAAAGTATTACAAATCGATACATTGTTTTTGAGAATTGATACAGTATCACAAAACATAACATCGCAATGCTAAAGCATATTGATATTTTCTTACACCCGCCAAGTGTGAAGTAGATCGGATGAACGGTTCTCGAGATATGCGAAGGACACACAAACACACATACACACACACAAATACATACTGAGATTCCTTGCTTTATAGTTAAATAATAAACAAATTAATTACTAAATAATAACTACACAAGCATTCATTTTTCATAAAAACACAAACCTACATGGAAATGCAATGTTTACTGTTTAAATAAAACATTGGAAACTAAATGCATGATTTATTTGAGTTTGAGGCCAGTAGCATTATAAATATGATATCTGAGCTTTATTATTGCTGCTTGATGCTCAGTGACTGGTTGCCCTCCTGCTCTTTAGATGCTGTATAACAGACAGTCAAGATGTAATACATGCATATGGTACCAGACTCCTCCTTCTTCCTCGTTACCAACCAAAAATGCGTTTTGGAGGAAATAGGAACTCACACTTCAAATTCTGGCTCTTAGAAAAAGGACAAAGTGAATAAATAAATAAATAAAACTTAGAAAAATGGAAACAGTATATCACTTGTGGTTAGTGCAGTTGTTTGTATTGTTTCTCCTGTAGCTTGACACAACCAAAGTGTTTCGTTAATGTAGCTAGTTACCACAGCAGCTTCATCTTTAAAGCTAACCGCAGTGAAACATGACAACATTATGGACCTGCAATGTGTATCATCAGAGAGTCAAGAAAAGATTGGGCGTTTGGCTGTGTACTTACTGTTGCAGATGTTTTGGCAAGTAAATTTTGTGTCTAAACACATATAACATGTCATGCATTGGATGCATTGTATACAGTACATGGTCATACCTGTAGCTGCCTTGCATGTGTAAATTACATTTTTGTCTGTAGACGAATACAGAACAACAGTAGCAGAGAATTCAGCCTCAGAGGAAATGACTTGCACACAGGGACCGGCTTCATGACACAGTGAAATTATCCGCCAGCCCTGGGGTGGGGTGGATCATTTCCTGTATTGCTTTGCTCGTAGGGAGATCCTCGTGCGTGTACATGCACACGCTCCCGGAAACCCCTCTCTTCTCCCCCCATGTGTGTATTTTTTTCCCTTAAATAGTAGTTTTGTGTGAGGTCAGTCCTTTAATGGGGAAATGAAATTGAGATGATGAAACGGAGCGTGCAGCTCGCTGCAAACTGACTGCAGCCGAGCGGAGAACGATGGAGAGAGCAGGAGGAGAGGCAGATAAGACGGAGGGAGAGCAGCAGAAAAGGTCAAAAGAGACAAGAGGAAAAGTGGAGGAGAAATGAGCACAAAGGATGTGAGGGAAAACATGGAACAGATTGTGCCATCCTGTCTAGCTGTAATGATAGGAGAACAAGAAGAGGAAGGCAAAAGATTAGTTTGAAAGAAACCAGTTTGGACCACTGGGTCAGCGTGTGGTTCTGGTGTTCTCTGTTCTAACATTTGGCTCGGTCCAGTGTTTCAAACAGCTCCTCGTTGACAGTTTAGGAATGCGTAGCTGACAAAAGTTGATAGATGACTTCCTTATTGTAACACATTGTAACAATTAGGGGTTTGCATCAGTCTGTCTTTTGCTTATTTAATGGTTTCCCTACATCGCCCTGGGTCAAACTATATCCATTATAAAATGACTGAATGCTACAAATAGTCGGCTTGTGTTCAGTTGACCTAACATGCCAATGCTGCAGTCCAGTTCCCAGCTGCTGTTTCTGTTCACGCTGCTGCAACTAGGGATGATGATTCTTTTAATTAAATTTTAGGAAAACTGTCATAGTATAAAGAACACACCAGAAATAAACCATTTTAGAATAGGCAAAAATAACACATATATACTGCATGCAATAAACTGCATGGTTTTTGCCCTAAACTGCATGTGATTATCATAAAGTGGGCATGTCTGTAAAGGGGAGTAGCGTGGGTACACATAGGACCCATTTTCATTCACATATCTTGAGGTCAGAGGCCAAGGGACCCCTTTGAAAATCGCGTGCCAGTTTTTCCTCGCCAAAATTTAGCTTAAATTTGGAGCGTTATTTAGCCACCTGCTCGACAAGCTAACATGACATGGTTGGTACCAATGGATTTGTTAGGCTTCTAGTTTCATATGATGCCAATTAATTTTAATTTTTTTCACTCTAGCTTTAAAACTGCGCGCTACAACCTCTGAAAGATCGAATTGCGGCCATGCCCGACAGCAGGTTTTTAAGAGGTTAATTAAAAATCTATAGTGTTTTGGAGAATCGATACATTATTGCACAACATAATATCACAATACTCGTGTATCAATATTTTCTTACACCCCTACCAGACGCAGTTGCAGCATGCAATGTGGGTTTGTTTTGCGTCAATGAAAACATGGCAGAAGGCAGTGACAGTGTGCCGGAGATTTCTTTGTGCCTTCTAAGAGGAAGTCTGAGGTGTGGTTGTATTCATATGTTTACATATGGCAGGTGCATAGTGCTGCTAATTTTATTGGTGGTTTTCAATATTAAACTTGGCAAAATGATTTCAGTATGTGCATATCAGTACTTTTTGAACATTTTCAGCACATTTAATAACAATACCGTGATAATACTGATAACTGTGATAATTTTGATCACTATAATTGTGATGTGAAATTTCCATACTGTTTCATCTGTAGCTGCAACACACACACTGTTCAAAGAGAGGAGTATAAAGCCACCTATAACAACACTTAAAAGACAGAAGACTCTTAAATTCATATAAGACCATGAAACTGACAAAATGTAGTAATAGTTTTTGACAAGTTAAAAATTATAACTCAATGCATCACTGAAAGATATTATATTATAAGTCCAATTATTAGAACAGAGTTTAAAAAGAAATATGAAGCTTTATACTTTTCCTTAACCTCCAATCAGTAAAATCAGTAAAATAAATTGAAACTTGATTTATTTTACTCTTCTATTTATCTTTCATTTTTCAATTAATTTATTTTCCTTTTTTTTTTCCTTTTTTTTTATCTTGGCACACATTTAATCATGTATTTTTTATTTTCACAATGCAACATTCCTTTTTCTCATCACATTTCCAATTTTCCTTATGTATGTCCAGAGCAGTGATTGGTCTAGTAGGGTGTGTGTGTGTGTGTCTATGTAACGTCAGTTGTGCTATGAAGACGACTGTGTGGCTAGCAGACTTATGTGAAAACACTGGTGGCTAAACACACTGACCACCAACCTTTTCAGCTAGCTAGCTACTTAAGCTAACTCTCATCATAAAAGTACATTGGCCAATGCACCTAATATTAACCATCCATTTACTGTACTACATACTGCTGTAGCATCACTGTATAAACTCTTGTAAACGTAGCTAAAGCATTTTATCCGGCATACTTACGTTAACAACGTTAGCTAGACAACGTTACTTGGAAGTTCACAGACAGACACCATGCTTCTATGACGTTATCTCCATCTTCAAGTGCATGTCTCATGTTTTCATCAAGGACCACATTCATTTAACATTATTATTGATTGATGAGTTAATTTATATTTCAGTTTTGGTGCGGCAATATGATACCTGAGATCTTAATGCAAATATTGGCATCAGGCGAAAGTTACCTTTGAAATTTAGGTGGATTTGGAGCAAAGGTTTAGCAGGGATCTGCCTTGATTGGGTGATGTAGCTCGAACAATACTGGATTTTTGAGGTTGATACAGATTTCCTTAAGTATTGTCTTACTTCTCGAAGTAGACAGATTATGTGTAAACTAACAGCTTTTGCACTAAATAAAGCCTTTGTTACAGACTTGATTTACTCACATACAGATGTTCATGATAGTCACCGTAATTCCAAATGTTCAACTCAGATTTATAAAGCATTCATTTGCTATTCAGTGGATTCTTTTAGAAACTTATGTGTTGATGAATAACATGTTGTTATGCTGTTTTTGCAAGCTGGTCATGACTCATAGGAGGGATTTTTTTTGTTGTGTTCAGGCAGAAAAATGTAAAAAGTACCAATGGGTTCTTTGAATACCACGAGTGTGGTAAATGCACTTCTTAGCCAGTGACCACACACTGTGTGGAGGTGACTTCATCTCCCAAGACCGACTGTTTTCTAACGGTCAGTGTTCATATGTTCATCATTTGTTAGCAGATGAATATCATTGACAGATTCAAGTAGGTTGCTGCTGATGGAAACATTAGTCATCCTGCCTCTTTCTCTCTCTCGAGGAACAAAGCCTTCAGTTGAAACCATTCTCTGCATGTAGTTGCTGTTTATGTATCCAGTCCGTCAAGTTGATCACTGTTGAATGAAACGCCGGGGCGAAGCTGTTAGTTTTTATTCCGACTCGCAGCGATGTGTAACTGTTTTTGTTCCGTGCAGTGGTGAGAAAATATACAGAAAATAAACTCTCCTTAGAAAAGCAGTCAGTGGTCAGTAATGCTGCTGTATGAAGCCCAGTCAGTCCTGCACTGCCTTTATTAGGTAGAATGTGTTTGCCAGTTGGTTCTGCTTCATGTTTTGTAAATTAGAGTCTGGAACAATATTTGCTTTTTTTTTTTTACATTTTCAGTGGCACTGTTGCTACAGCATAGTTGTCATAAAGAGTCAAAGTTAAGTATGACACATAAGGAATGACACATTTCCTCTGTAGTCGGGCTGCATCAAATGTTCACACTATGCAAAAATGATTAATACATCCAGCATTAGGCTAAATCATAAGAATCTAACGGTAAATATTTTGACACTTAAGCTGTGATTTTTCACATACATCTCATAATCCCCTTCTTGTGTGCGAATGAATGCTGATGAATGGAGACAACACTTCTTGGTCTTTTGAGCAGTTGTCATGTTTTAATGGTAGCACAATGACTTTCAGTATGACGTAACCTTTTATGATTAACACACTCTTCTGTGCAAAGAATGTGTTGTAACTTGAGCTCACTGTCAACTTGAAAGAAGCAAAAAGAGCAGCTGGAGGTCTTTTAAGTTGATGTCTCTCAGAGATGGGAAAGATGGATGCACAAGGTCCTGGTTCCCACTGTTAATTCTCCAGTATATACATGCTCGACAGTGATGTGACCCATTCTAACTACTTCACCTATGTCGTTTCTGGTCATGACTGATAATGAATTGTTCTTTTTTTTCTGTGCAGGACTCACTAAATGCCCTGGTCTTAGACTTGGACTACCCTGCACTACGCAAGAACAAAAACATCGAAACCTTCTTAAACAGATGTAAGTAGTTTTTGTGTGCAAGTGAGAATGAGAGAGAGAGGGAGGGAGATGGAGGACATTTGCCTTCTTTTTAAATATTTCGCCATATCTCACCAGTGCGATGGGAAAATGCGGTGCAGGAATACGGAAAATCAACGTACAAATTTTCCGGTTCTGGTGCGAATTATCCGCGTTACCATGTTCCATTTTCGTCAACGATGCCAAAGGAGTTGTGTCCAGTCCACACAACAATACCTATCCAGACAGAGAATGTCTAAGGGGCTAACGTTAACTACACAATACATAAACTAATTGGACCCCAAAATGTCATGCTAATACTAGCTGTTGTGGTTATCTGCGTTCCATGACCAACATATAACATTAACAAGTGCATATTTGCTACATTACTATCTTCATCGTACCCCAGGTGCTGGGCGATCTCAAGCTGTATATTGTCCTTTTTGGTTGGTTGTTTAGTTGAGGTGGTAGTGTTTGGCGTACATTATTGGATGTTGAGAAGAGGACGGCCCATTGTTATTCTTAAACATAGTCCGAAAAATCTCCCAATGGACTGAATAAAAAACATTTGTCCGACAATCCGTTACCCTGAAAACAAACGCCCGAGGCCCAGAAAATACATACTCTCTGTACAACAAACAGAAGCACATGGCTAATTATTATGCAGAATGACGCTGATCAGTTGGAACAAAGGATTTCATTGGTCAAACATATATTTCCGCAGGCAGAAAACCGCAAAAACAATCAAGGTCGGTCCGAATATTTTGTTCTGCAGGGGTGTGCCAGCTTTCATAAGAACCCACAAAATAAGGTTTTATTCATTTCAGTGTGACTTTTTCAGACAAAAATGCGTGTTTGGTGTGAAGCGGCTTTAAAGCTGAAATCTGTTGTTGTAGTAAATTCACATTATTAATGGGATTTTTTTATTCTCTTTATACTCAGATGAGAAAGTCATAGCACAGACTCGAGACCTCCAGATGAAGTCCGAAGACTTTGACAGAGTTAAAGTCATTGGTCGAGGGGCATTTGGTGAAGTCCAACTAGTGAGTATTGGTCTTCATTTTCAGCTGTCACTAACGAGGGTTCTGTGGAGTGATACAAATCTCTGCCATGGTTTAGTTTCTACACATATATACAATGCAATTACAGCACTGTTTTATAAATGATGCACTGCTTCTTTTTCAAGTCAAAGCCTTTGAGAATACATCAGAAAATTCCTAAAGTTTACACCGATGATCGGTAAATTCCACACTCAAAATGTACTTTTACTGCACAACATTGAATTGAAAATATAGAATCATCTGTTATGATGGAACTACTGTAGCTAGAGCTTCAATGATTTAATTGATGAGTTGTCAACTATTAAATTAATCACCAACTATTTTGATAATCGATTAATCGGTTTGAGTCATTTTTTAAGATAAAAAAACACTCAAAATTCTCTGATTCCAGCTTCATAAATGTGAATATTTTCTGGTTTATTCACTCCTCTATGGCAGTAAACTTAATATCTTTGAGTTGTGGACAAAACAAGACATTTGAAGGAGTCATCTTGGGCTTTGGGAAACACTGATTGATAGTTTCTGACATTTTATAGACCAAACAACTAATCGATTTTTAAGAAAATATTCAACACAATGAAAATAATCCTTATTTGCAGCCCTATTTCACCATTTAGCCAAAATGTGACACAGAATAGAAGTTGGACTCTGAAGAATCTCTGAATAACTGGGTATCACCGTCATACAGGTCCGGCATAAAGCCTCTCAGAAGGTCTACGCCATGAAACTATTGAGCAAGTTTGAGATGATCAAGCGCTCCGACTCGGCTTTCTTCTGGGAAGAGAGGGACATCATGGCCTTTGCCAACAGTCCCTGGGTTGTGCAGGTATGTCATTATAATTCACTGCTCTGGTTCTGATTATTTTTTCTGGCGCTTCCACAGTTATATCCTCAAAGTTTAAAGATAGTAGACAGCATATTTTTGCTGGGAGATTGTTTGTAATGCCCCCCTCCCCTTGACTCTTTAAAATAAGTATAAAATGTTGTTTTTCTGCAGACTGTTCGATTTTAGAAGGCATTCTTTATGTTAATTTATTAATTATTCGAATAACATAGCAATCTCACAGTAAAACATACAGCTACAGTATAACAAATAGATTGGTGCTAACAGTCATCTCTTGGCGTGTCACCTATGCCAAAAATAGCTACCTCTAGTAATGAATGCTTGTGTTTGGCATGTTCAGTTGTGCTGTGCCTTCCAAGATGAGCACTACCTCTACATGGTGATGGAGTATATGCCAGGAGGCGACCTGGTCAACCTCACCAGCACCTACGACGTGCCAGAGAAATGGGCCAAGTTCTACACAGCAGAGGTGGTGATGGCCCTGGACGCCATTCACTCCATGGGCTTCATCCATCGGGACGTGAAGCCGGACAACATGCTGCTGGACAGACTGGGACACCTCAAGCTGGCCGACTTCGGCACGTGCATGAAGATGGACACTGTGAGTTGTATCCCAGCAGTGAAACTTCTCTATCTAGCTTCAACAGATGAAGACTTGGGAGCCCTAATTTAATTCAAGAACAACTCTGTATTTTCTAGTAGTTAAAATCAGCCCTTATAGCAGTTAGTTGTACATTCGAGATTACGGGTATGTTTAGATTAATATCAATCCATTGTCTTAAAGGGATAGTT
>CAKAKR010050659.1:0-12466 GCA_916700685.1 Adelosebastes latens
ATGTGGTGATGAATTATGCTTTTATACATTACACATCTGGATGAGATGAGAGAGAGAGGACAGAAACGAGACAACTTTGTACTACTGTATAACCAGCCAGTTTAATGTACCAGAAGTACAGATGTTTTACAGCAGCTGGATGTTGGTCGCTCATGACTCAATCAAGATCCTCCACAGTGCAAAAAATGCATATCCATCCTGCTGCTTTGCCTATTTTCTTTGCATTAGATTGTATTTTTGTATCCAATACTGGTTGGAGAGTGTTTAATTAAGAGTGTTTTATTTAGATATTTGTTAGTTGCTGCACATTTCTACTCTCAATGTCGAAGAGCCAGTCGCCACCGAAACACCATGGCTATGCCTCGTGCTGTCATATCTCAGTGCACCTGTTCTTCCACCTTTGCACCTTGTGTGATGCATGAGAACAGCAAAGCGATGAGCAAAGTATACATTTCAAGGTCAGGACTAAACCGATGTTATGGCACTGCTCTCATCGAGGCCATTTACTGTATATTGATGTCAACAAATCACAGATGTGCAGAATGTGAGCTGTTGCTTTATCACTTTACTATCCAGAACAAACAAATCATCATATCTCTAATAAGGAACACACAACCATTCCTCTTTTTTGATGACCTTGTTCTTATTTGGTAAAATCCAGTTTGGATTAAACAAGCGGCGTTAAGAGCAGGGCTGGGTAGCGTTAAAAATATTGCGATACCAACACCAGTACTCTTAAAGTGTTACAGATACCAATAGAGTACATCATTTGATACCTTTTGTTTGTCTACTTCACAGGCGTGTAGTGTAGTCATACTTTTGGTGGCGTCTTGACACGCTGAACTGCCAACTCCGCCAAATATGCCACGCTCGACTTCACCACACCACAGACTGTATGAGTTATAGCTGTGGGCCAATCACATGTCACATTAATCAAAGAACATTTGCTGTGATTGGCTGAAAGCAAAACCATACAAATAGTCATTTTTTATTTTAGATTTGTGTACAAAAAGGATCGAATGCAGGTATAGTTTGACTGGAGAAGTTTTGATACTACTTGGTACTGGGTTATTTCGGTGGATACCTTAAAGGTATCGAGTACCGATATCCTAGTTAAGATGGACGTTTGTTTGGCTATAATTCCTGGTTAGCAGCTTATTCTCTGGCCTCAGATGTCTGTGGCACATAACAGACTTTACATCGGCAGGCTTGACATAACTGATATAACTGTTTTAGTCCATATATACCATCGAGACCATCAAAGTTCAGTTCTTCATGTGATGTTGAACTCTAATCCCGATTACAGCAAACCCCAATAAAATCACTCCATCTATGATAATTAGCCACATTGTTGAGGCACGTATTCATCTGTCTTCCTCTGTTTATGCTGACAATACTGTAATCATTCATCAGGGAGACGAGAAGTTGCGTAGGTTGTATAATCATGAAGATTATAGATAATGATTATCCTCAGTGTTGCATGCATATTAATACGGTCATTTAGTATATTTTCCATTTCACACCCTTAGGCCTAAATGGGATCTCAGAGCAGACAATCTAGAGCCTCCTTTTTGTTACATACTGTACTGCAACTCTCTGGATCCCATATTCATTCATATTAATTGCTTCTATCTTTAATTCCTAGTTAGTAATGTAGCACTACGGGCCACCAAAAAGCCAGTAAGTAATAATACTTCAATGAAGAACATTGTCATGTGGATGTCTTTGGTCATAGAGACAGAGTGCAATTAAGTCCCGCCCACACAGGAGGTCGAAAACAATTCATCGCTCTCCATTGACTTAGTGAAAGTGCATGAAGGTGTCTCCTTGTCACTTTGGTCTGCTAGCAAACAACAGAAACTGCCTAAAAGCTGCTGTGTGGTGGGATGCACTACCAACAGAGTAAAGAACCCAGAACTACGTTTTTATAAGCTGCAGAACCAAAAAAAAATGAGCCTTTAAGAAGACAAAAGTGAGGCATCAGCAGGAAGAATGAGGAAACTGGGGGATCCTGACACTCAGTGTGCCTAACGTTACGTGTGCAGCATGCATTTTATCCAAATGTCAGTTTTAGGATAACTATATTTCTGTAAGTTAAGCTACAGCATTTTTATAGTATTTCAACTTGTGTTATAATATAACATCTTGTGACAGACACAGAAGTTGTAATTCCACCGTTTGGCCACTACGAAATTTGCTTCAAAGCCTGGCGCTCTTCCTGGGGGCTTGATCATCACCCATCATCATTTTAGTTATCAACTGCACCTCTGGTAAACATAGGGTGCTAAAAAAAATCCTTTGACATGCTGAAATCTATTGTTTTTAACTAGCTACAGGCATTTTGTCAGCATTTCAGCCCTTGGTTGCTTGTTATGGTGCCAATTATCTGCCCCACCAGTGGGCGTGTTTGTATCCAGTCTATGTCTCTAGGTCTGTAAGTGTCACTTGTGTTGCCTTGAGCAAAGACAAATATCAATTAGCGCCTTCTATCTCCTGATGAAAGTAATGTCTGTTAATTAGTCAATATGGGCATATGTTGATTTTTCACTGTTTGCTATGAAAAATTGAAATTTATATCTCATGAAAAAGAAAAGCGACAACTAAAGTCAAAGACCCATAAATGTCAAAGAGTTAAACATCTGAAACTCTCTCTTATCTCCGTGTGACTGTCTGTCTGTCTCTTTTTCGCAGACACTATGTGTTGAACATCTCTGATGATATTGGGAACTTTGGAGAGGTCCGTCTTCCTATCCTGGGCTGCCTGGCTATATCTTGGGTGGTTGTCTTCCTCTGTCTCATCAGGGGCGTTAAATCTTCTGGAAAGGTCAGCCTCACTCACACACGCACACACACACACTCACACACACACGCACACACACACTCATACATAGACAACAAGGCTTGACTACATGCAAAAACAGACATAATACTCCTGCAGTATGTCTATTTACATTACATTTTGACTCTTGACTCTCGGTTTTGCTATGGAAAATTACCACTTCCAACAGATTTCACCACATCGTCTGATTATCTGTATGTGTGTGTGTGTGTGTGTGTGTGTGTGTGTGTGTGTGTGTGTGTACAGGTGGTGTACTTCACAGCCACATTCCCCTATCTCGTCTTGACCATCCTGTTCATCCGTGGCATCACCCTGGATGGAGCCATCAACGGCATCAAGTACTACCTGACTCCACAGTGGCAGAAGGTCCTTGATGCAAAGGTATTCACTCAAACACATGAACAGGCAGATGGAAAAAAATGAACTGGAGATAGGAATAGGACCTGCTTCTGTTCTGACTGTATATGTGGGTTTGTGTTTGTAGGTGTGGGGAGATGCAGCGTCACAGATCTTCTACTCCCTGGGCTGTGCATGGGGCGGTCTCATTACCATGGCTTCCTATAACAAGTTCCACAACAACTGTTTCAGGTTGGTACACCAGACTATGGATGGACAAAAACAGACTATGCTTTAAAGGAATAGTTTTTCAGAAACACGCTTATTTCCTTTCTTTCTGAGAGTTAGATGAGAAGATCAATACCGCTCTTATATCCGTACGGCAAATATGTAGCTGGAGCCAGAATACGGTTAGCTTAGCTTAGCATAAAGACAGCTCGCCCAGCTCTGTCCTAAAGTGACAAAATCCGCCTACCAGCACCTCTAAAGCTCACTGATTATAATGTTACATTTGTTTGTTTCATACCTACAAATACAGATTTATGAGAACCACAAGTTATGGTAACCAGGCAACCAAAGGAGACTTAAGGTTACTACTACTACTAATTTACTACTCCCAACGAAGAACTACAGTAGTTAAGATAATAACCCTAGGGCTGTACATTCATAGCGTTGACATTCAAATTCAAAATCAACATTCGAATGTTGAATGTCTACACTAATAAGTGTTTCCCCTACAGTATATCCATTCTGCTCTCGTGTTTCACCGAGTTTACACCGAGGCTTAGCTTCTCCACACACACACGGAGCGGAGGAGAGACAGGTGAAGTGAGGATAACGTTGTCTGTACCAGTTACAAACGGGCTCTTTAGTGAATAGTATCATACTATTTGTAGAATTAGATCCCAGTGGTGGCTGCGTAGGATTGTTTCCGACTCGTGTGATCTAAACATTTCCCATAACTTCAGAGTTGTCAAGTCCAAAAGTCAAAATGTATTGACAAAAGATAGATGTAGTAATTCACAACCTGTTTTTATCTTGTGAAATATTCTGCTTCAACTCATATTTGTTGGCATTTAGCCTTTAAAAAACTAAATTTTTGCTGAGGTCAAAAATAGTGACACACCATCAGCAAGTTATTTTCATTAAAGATTGAGTTGATTTAATAAAAAAAAGACTAACTCATTTAATACGATTTTGTTCGAAGATTTTTAATTTTTTTTTTTTAGGGTGATGGCGTCATAAAATATGACAGACATGACATTCAAAGCTTTGTTCGAAAACCTCAATAGAAGCTTTGAATGTAAAAAAAAAAAAAGAAAGACATTTGTTACAACCATACATAACCCCCATAAAAACCACGGCATGTGATTTTTACACTCAAGTTTTTTTCTACAGATTAAGCAATCGAAAAGTAACATGTTAACTAGTGAGCTTTAGGTGCTGGAAGGCAGATTTTTTTTACCTTTGGAAAGACCTGAAATAGCTTCCAGTATTTCTGTGGCTTCATATTTAATACTTAAACTTTCAAAAGTGCATATGCATTTTTTTATAAAATGTTGAACTATTCTTTAAGAGATCAGCTGAAACCCTCACAATAAGGGGATAACAAATGACAAAAAGCCTGTTATACTTATTGTGGCTAATGTGGTTAAGGTCCCTCAAACTGTGCGCCCACTAATGCTATTGTCGAGCAAAAGTGTATACTTAACATGTTGACCAGAAACAAACACAGCTTGATGAACACGCAGGTTTGAATTTATGCAGTTGGCTTTTGCAAAGCTTCTGCAGTTGCACTGTAATTAAAGCAGCAGTCACCGAGTGAGTGTGTCTCCTGTGTGAATATGACCATGCTCATTTTGCATCGGGCTATAATGCCGCTGCAATGTTTCAGCAACACAGACCAGCATCTTATTATTAGCACTAATCAGAGAAGCTTGGCAGAGGGAGTGAAGGCGTAGGAGAAGAGGAGAGATGAAGTAGAGGGAGGAAAAGGGGAGTTGACGTACTTCTGGAGGCTTCAGTACAGAGGGAAGAAACAACCGGCGAGAGGGGAAGTTGATTTCAGGTTGTACAGGCTGAATGATACCCTAGAGCAGTGGTACCCAACCTGTTTTCCTTGAACTATACGTATCTACGAAAAGCTGCCTCCCTAGGTGCGTGCCTCGCTTGTGTGCGGCTAGCGGGAGTGCAAATAGATTTTTGACCGCAGTGAAAATGTTGCTTTTGAAAGGCTAAACACCAACAAATATGGTTTGAAACAGCCGCTTATTCAACATGCTGAATCAGTCAAAAAAACTCTCACACGGGCAGACAAGAACCGGCGGTGCGGGACATACCAAAAAAACTAGGCCAACGGACGCTCACCGACGGCCCCAAACTGTCCGACGTTCGACCGTCAGCTTGTGTCGAGACCTTAAGGGGGGCCCGGACACCAGGTTGGGAACCGCTGCCCTAGAGGATGATGGAGAAAGTGAGATGAGGATGAGGGTAAAATAGGTAGGAGCCAACTTCAAGGCTACAGGTCTAAAAAGAGAAGGTGAGATAAGGTGAGACAGGAGGAGGGACAGAGATAGTGTTTTTTTGGACTTGTGTGAAGAGGCCGGTTGCACTGCTCTTGAACGCCGAGGGAGCGAGCGAGGGGCCGAGGAGAAGGTTAAGACTGAGGAAAGGGGACAGAGGAGGCGATAAGGAGAGGAAAAGATGTCATTTACTCTCCTGAGCTTGTCCACACATGCTGACGGAGTGATGGCATCGGCAGGGATGGCGGGGGCGAGGAGAAAGGCTGAAGATATAATTTGTTCCTCTGCCAGGAGCTTGAGGTTGTGCTATCTGCAGGCACAGCTGTACGCCGGCCTAATCAGCTTGTGTTTCTGCCGCTCCATCCCCGCGGAGTCACTCTCTGCACTCCTGTAACACCACCAGTTGGGGCACACGCGGAAGTGCAGAGAGTTGTGTGAGGAGCTGAGAAAAGGGACCGGCATCAAAGTCATCAAAGACATCCTCTGTGATAACTCTTAACAGGAAATGTGAGGAAACAAAGCACCGTGCAACCACATGATTCCCTTGTTGAATCTGAACAAAGTCCAAGTCTGAGTCAGGGAGAGTAAAGATAAAAAGGTGTTCTTCCAGCAGCATGCAGGACTGCAAGCTTCAAGGGAAGAAAGGGATGCAAACAGACTAACGTTTAGACACTACTACTCTTCATCTGAGTCAAAGTCATCTCAGCTCAGCACAGATCTGTTAAGGGTTAGAGATCTCAGATATTATATTAATCTAAACATGAAATAAATCACGAACTCCTGGACTCACAAACCCATTTTTCTACATTTCTCTTTCAATTTTATGAAATTTTAGCAATTAGACTAAGCTGTGCACTTTCTTTTCCAAACCTGTACCAAGAAATGGTGGTTTTATGTAGAGGAATACTGCATCGTTACTGAAAATAGCAAAGGTATTTGTGCCATTTTCCCTCTCCTCGTAACAAAAGTCACAGCAGTTCTTGCGCACTTTACCGACCTTGGATAGTTTAGTCAACGTTTAAAGGAACATTTAATGGATTTACAAGCTGTTCGATCTCGTCGAGTTTGGTCATCATTTATCTTGAGACATGACGCAAATAAAATTGCTATGCACTTATGTGTTAATAATTCATGCACCTGCAACCTTGTGGTACTTGTGTCAAGTGGAACGTGGATCGGCACTTACAGCACTTATTCTTGAAAGCTTCTCCTTGATCGACTGGGGCTCTGATTGTACCTCATTTGTCTGCCAAATGAATAAATGTAAATAGATTTAATTTTCAATTGATTGAATGTAATTAACAGAGGATGGTTAAAAGCTTGCTTAATGTTTGGAAAAGCATTTGATGATGATGGTGATGAAAATGTACTCAGTAGAAGCCAGCAGCTGAATTAAAGCCTGACATGTTTCTTTCTTCTCTCCTCTACACACAGAGACAGCATCATCATCAGCATAACCAACTGTGCGACCAGCGTGTACGCCGGCTTCGTCATTTTCTCCATCCTGGGCTTCATGGCGCACAACCTGAACGTCCCCGTGTCGGAGGTGGCCGACCACGGCCCGGGCCTGGCCTTCGTGGCCTACCCAGAAGCCCTCACTCTGCTCCCCATCTCGCCGCTGTGGTCGCTGCTCTTCTTCTTCATGCTCATCCTCCTGGGACTGGGGACTCAGGTGAGGCTGGAAAACTATACATCAGAATCTAAAATCACATCTGACCATATTAATGCATCAACACGTAAATGTGAATTACTTGTGTGATATTATAATTCGTGTTTGGGGTACATATGAGCTGCGTTTCGATCACAGGAACTTTCCCTCGGAACTAGGAACCTTTAAGGAACTTTTTACGTTATGACTGCAGGGACCAGGGTCTAAATTAAGTACTGGGGACATTTTCCGGGAACATTTTATCCCCCAAAAAGGCCCTGGTCGGGGGGTAATACTTTCTGAAGGGTGAGGTTTGCAGGGATGACCGTTGCTGATTGGTGAAACACACACACACACACAGCGCCGCTGCTTCAACGTCTTCACCTCGTGTACCGCTTCATTCATAAACACGGAAATACTCTAGTATCGATTTAGGACCATTTTAGGACGAGGGGAGAACATGTTTCTTTACATTGAAAGGGGCAAGTGGTAACGTTAGAAGAGGGAGACAGCGGGGCGGTGCTGTGAATGAGAGGAAGTTATTTTCTAATTGTTTCAGGGCATTAACGTTCTAAAGCACAAATAAATAACCCTCAAACAGATGATTTACTGTGGAGACAGACGCTCTTAGCAGTTCTTAACAATGATGCACAGATCATGTTATCTGCAGTATGTGGTTGTGTTCGTGGCACATGTTGTCCACGGATCCATGTTGATTGTGTAAATAGGTCGAGTGAACTCATTAGAATGAGAACTGACATGAATTTCACGCCTCAAGAACTCTGCATTAGACCTGATCTGGATCTGCAGATGTGTTTATAGTTTGAAAAGGCTTGAACGCCATGTATTGGTAGCAGATTCCAGACAGCTCAAGTCAATCTGTAGGCCAGGTGTTAGTTATCACTGGTTCAAGGAGACTGTTTTTAAATGCCTGGGATTGGAAGAAAATGGATGGATGGAATTATTATGCTACAGCCTATACCCACAGATTAATGCATATTTTTCCTCTTTCAAATATTTGGAGGGATGCAAATGCATTGTGCTACAAAAGTGATGAAACTCACTGTGTAAAGAATAAATATGTAGCCGCTCACAGGAAACTTTGTAGTAAAGCATTTCGATTAAAGTTTTCCTCCTAAAATTTCACATTTTCTACTTTGAATGACGTAATTAGCCACCTAGTGTGTAAACTGTTAACATGAAAAACTATCTTCAATCTTCTGTCAAGTTTCCTGGTTTCTCATCATGTAAAAAGAAATTCAAGCAACGGTCCAATCTCATCTCTCAAACCCTTGATCCCTGTTCCTGTAGTTCTGTCTGCTGGAGACCCTGGTGACGGCCATCGTCGATGAGATCGGAACAGACTGGATCATCAGGAACAAGACCGTCGTCACGGGGTCGGTGGCCATAGTTGGATTCTTGCTCGGCGTGCCACTAACAACGCGGGTAAGTCCCAAACACGGGCGCGTCACGCCTTTGAACGCAACTTGTTTTCTCTCACAGAGGTGACACGTTCTCTGTTTTTCCGTGTGCAGGCAGGAATCTATTGGTTGCTACTGATGGACAACTATGCTGCTAGTTTCTCTCTGGTCATCATCTCCTGCATCATGTGCATCTGCGTCATGTATGTTTACGGTAAGGACGGAAATACACTGAATACGTTGTTGTTGTTTGCTCTCATGTGGATTTATGACAAGAACCTCACATTTTTAAAAGAAAAAAAACATGTGCTGTGACACATTAACATTACGATAAAATGCCATATAGAGATTCAGCACGGCTATAATAGTCTGAAAGCAGAAACATTTTCTGTCACCGGAACATCGGCGGTAAATGTCAGTTTATCTGTGTCGAGCAAGAATGAAATAAAAGATGGAGACATGTGCATGGGAGAGGAAAGTTCATTAAAGGACCAGGTGTGTAGCATTTCGGGGGATCTATTGGCAGGAATGGAATATAACATTAATAAGTATGTTTTCTTTAGTGTATAATCACCCGAAGATAAGAATCATTGCGTTTTCGTTACATTAGAATGAGCAGTTTATATCTACATAGGGAGCCTGGTCCTCTTCACAGAGCCGGCCGCCATGTTTCTACAGTAGCCCAGAACGGGCAAACCAAACACTGGCTCTAGATAGGGACATTCACGTCAACCAGTGGGTGACGTCATAGTGACTACGTCCACTTCTTATATACAGTCAATGGTAGAAAGAGACAAGAGAGAACAGAGCAGATACATTCAGTTACAGCAGTCAGTCACAAAATCACTCCCGGAATACATTAAAATCACAGACTGATGATATATACAGTCCAACAAAATTGAAGTTAGGGTTTATCTTGAGTTAAAGGAACTTTATGAGAGGCCGCACGCTGATCATCTGCTGTCACATGCATATATATATATTGTTATGTCATTATTAGAATGTAAAATGAGCAATCCAACCTTTTTGTTTTGATCGCAGGCCACGTAAACTACTTCAGAGACGTTGAGATGATGCTGGGCTTCCCTCCTCCTCTCTTCTTCAAAGTCTGCTGGAGATTCATCTCCCCCGTCATTATCTCTGTAAGTGAACACACACACTCATACACAAACACACCTGCTGATCCGGGACCACAGTCGTAGCGATTGAACCTCTAATCAGAATACGCAGTCACATAAATGTCCTCGCCTCCCGGAACAAAGCGAGCCACGCGTTGACGTAGCGATCTGAAGGACGTCGAGCGAGTGAGGTTCTAAACTTTCCTTGTGTTGCTGACACATTGTGTGAGACCCTGACCTACATTTGAGCTGCCATCAACACTAATCTGTTCGGCTACTGTTGGCTTTGTTTCCAACATAAACTTCTAAAAGCAAATCTTTCTGACTGGGAAACGGACACATGCAGCCGCTATCAATGTGCTATTTCCCAAGCAGGCGTATTAGTCCGCTAAGCTGCTGGGCCGACCAAGAAATTCATTGTTGTGGATTACTGGTCAGATTTCAGGCACTTTTGTTCTCTCTTGCATTTCACTACACAGATTAATGCCGTGCTCTGCAGGATCCCTCTGCTAGAGCTGTGACTAAACTCACTGCTGTTGGGAACTGTCGTGATTTATAATCATAATTATCTGCAACTTTTGAGTAAAAACAAATGTCTGCTGTGATGCAGTGATTTCACCTGTACTGTTAACCTCTTCCACTTCTTGAGGGCACCGGCACCCTCGGCCGCTAAATTTTGGAAAGGAAAAACTTTTGTGGCCATTTTCAAAGGGGTCCCTTGACCTCTGACCTCAAGATATGTGAGTGAAAATGGGTTCTATGGGTACCCACGAGTCTCCCCTTTACAGACATGCCCACTTTGAGATAATCACATGCAGTTTTTGGCAAAACCATGCAGTTTTTGAATGCAGTACGAATGTGTTATTTTCACTCCTAAACAGTCTTTGAATTACATACATTGGGTATCACTGTAAAGCTGAGACTCTTGTGAATCCAATGAGCCCAGTTGTATTCATGTGTGATGATGTTAGCCCCCATAGTGGCCATTTCATTGTAGTGAGACCATTTTTTTTAAACTTGAGCTCACTGTATAAAATGACCTATGATGACCTCTAGGATAATCACAGCCACGTGAAACTTTACAGCCACAAACTAGAGACCTAGAGCCTTCAGAGGATGGATGGCTTTCCCAGCTAGATTGACAATAAGGGGGTTTCTGAGCAGTTTCCAGAACAAGTGCTCGCCATCCATTCGCCGAAAAATGCAATTCTTGCAGAAATCTCCAAACGTCAGAAGTTTTTGAAACCAAATCACAGCATGGATTTTTCTATGGTGTTCCTCAAGGTCTTGGTGTCTTAATGTGGTATTTTGGAGGGATTATTGACCATTTTTATCAATTCTCGAGTGGTAAAAAATTGTTAAATTTAGCACCAAATCTGTGTAAGAAATGGTATCAACCCAAAAATTGCTGCAACAACTTCTGAGACATAATAGAGCATGGGGAGTGCCATCATATACTTCTATCATAATGTTCTAAGCCATTATACACTTTCAAAATGTATTTTAATTCATTCATTAATTCTGATTAATGACTAGAAGAACTTGACACACAGTGCTGAGCTGCATCTCAAATTAATCTTCAGGTTCCCAGCTTTCAGATGATGTACACCACTTCTATGTGACATCTACTGTTGACCTGCTATCTCCCACTAAAGAACCCCTATACCCCTCTAAAAAGACAAAAATGGGTCTATAGTAAAGTGGAGTGGGTGGAATGGAAAAGGTTAATGCAGGTTTCTTGTGAAAAACTGTACAGGAAGTCATGTTTTTTGCTTTGATCATAACAACAGAAGCCATTTGTTTGGACTAATTGTAACCAGGATGGGGAGCGTATAATGATTTAACACTAATAATCATAGTATATCTTAATGGTTTTTTAACCTAATATTGTGAAACTGATGAAATAGTGTAACATCATGTTCATTCTTGTTTTTATAGCCCTCTTTCTATAGTATATTGGATGTGAGTTACAGATATTGAAGAAAAACATTTAATCATATTTTTTTTATTTTGTTTTTCTCCTACCTCTGTATTTTTAAATAAAGTTTAATTTCCATTATCTTTTTTTAGACTCATCCTGCTCTAAATGATAAAGCCGTTACTCATTCATCGTGTCTCTTCTGTCCGTGTAGTTCATCCTGATCTTCACAGTGATCCAGTACAAGCCCATCACCTACAATAACTACGTGTATCCCGGCTGGTCTCTGGCAATCGGCTTCTGCATGGCTATGTCCTCAGTGGTCTGCATACCCATCTATGCCCTCTACAAGATCTCAAGGTCCCCAGGAGCCACCTTCAGAGAGGTACTGCAGCTGTTTCTCCTAATAGACTGAGCCTCCATGGCATTTCTTGCAATGTGTGGAACGTACATTGTGGGACTTTCTAAATTCAGCTTGTACCATTACATTGCATTTACTTTATATATTTATTTAGCTGATGTTTTTATCCAAAGCGACTTGCAGGAAGTGCATTTGACCACGCAGGTGCAAGGAATCATGCAACTTTATCAAATATGCTGATCTACTTCAAGTGCTACATTTAGAGAAAATAGGACATAGTGAAGGAGGGTTATTTATTTATTC
>CAKAKR010050660.1:0-19560 GCA_916700685.1 Adelosebastes latens
TTACTGCCAAGCAGGTGAAATATAGAGTGATATTGTGGTTTTAGCTGACGTGTGTCGCCTCACTGTTTTGAGCGATGCTTGTTCATGTCTATTTAGAGTGAGCAAGCACGAGCCCGAAGCTGACTTTCGTTGACTTAACAGCCACAGGTGTCGCTGTTAACAAGCATTTCTGAAAGTTACAAACAGTCCCTTTAACCTTGTAAAAAAAAATGTAACAAATAGATACTTAGATATTTTAATTGAATTGTTATTTATTATTAAAATTAAGAAATTGTACACCAGCAACTTGGTAAAATAAATTCAACAGGAATTACAATTCGAGTGTAAACCTTTTTAATGCAGCAATAAATTGGTCAAAACTTAAACAGGAATTCAAATTCCAGTATATAATGTTTATAGTGTTAAACATTGAACTGAATTGAATAGATCAGCCCCATTGTCACCCGATCCAGCCATTTGAGTCAGTATCGTCTCGATATCTGATATCCGTATCAGTGCATCATAACAATAATTACTCTTATGCAACACAATTAAAAGCCAAAACAAAGTGACACCTAGCGTGTTCATTTTTTTTTAACTCCTCTTTCTTTATGCCAGCAACTTGTGTCAACAAAACATTTGAGCAGTTTATTACAGTTCATTAACTTAACGTTGACCAGAAAATGCTTAACCTTGCCTAGCCTTGGTATGCTGACACTATGTCCTCCAAAACACCTGCACTACACTTTACATACGCTCTATTAATCACTCGGTGCTGACAGACTGTTCTAAAGATAGTATGCATCCCTGTTGTGTGCTCCAAGAGATGTACTTATGGTAACTAAGGGCGTACACTTCACAATTTTGACCAAAAACTATGTCCGCACTCCACTACTGATACTTTAAAATATCATTTAAACATCAAAACTGCAGCTTTATTGTAAAAACTTTAAACTACATATATTCTCGTGTGAGTTTGTCATCCTGGTGACACACAGCGTCTCTCTGCGGTGGATCCGGTGGCAGATGGAGGATTGGCAGTAAAGGAAGGGATCCGGTGCCAGAACCCTGCCGAGTTCACACTGGACCATCACAACCGATTAGTTTCAACGCCCTGGAGCACAGCAGAGGCCTGTGTTAGCACTTTGGAGATTCGTGTCTGGAGTACAAAACAATGTGAAGACTTTGGTTTCAAAACTAGATAACACCATACAAATCACAGAAAATATTAAACACAAATAAGAGCATTTTTAAATAGTTTAAGTACATTTAAGTCATAATATGTGACTTTTTTTTTTGTATATACATAAATTTAACTTTATTTTAACAGCTTTTTTGTTGTGGGGAAAGGTTCCTTGGTGAACAGCGAAGTGATGAATTATACATTTTCAACAGCAGCAGAAGTTATTTATTTGCAATAATAGAAGACACATGTAGATGTCAATAGCTAGACACCACAGCTGAATAGAAACACAAGAGTGCCACCTACAGACGCTCAAGGAAAGTTACCACCTACACACAAACACAACATGGCAAAAAAAAATATATATGAAAAAAGGAATTTAGGTATTGTACTAAAATTATTGGGGTGGGGATCTTATATTTAATTTTATTAAAAGCTAGAGTTTTCAAAGATATTTAGTTTCCAAAGATATAAAAGAGAGAAAAACAGCAAAATTCTCACATTTGATAAGCTAGAACCAGAGAACCTTTTCTGCATTTTTGCGTAAAAATGACTGAAGCGACTATCAAAAAAGTTGGCGATTAATATTCTGATGACTGACTAATCAATTAATCGGTATTTGTTGCAGCTCTGTGACATTTACCACTCACAGTAAAGGTAATTTTGTTTGACCAATGTTCCACGAAGAAAAAGAGAAAAGCAGCATATTCTCACATTAAGAGGCTGAAACTAGAGAATTTTTCCTTAAATATAACTTATAAAACATGTATCGATTATCAAAACAGTTGCCGATTAATTTTCTGACAACAGATTAATCGACTAATTGTTGCAGTTATATTTGCCACTTGAAATATGAAACCTGAAATTAAGTTGTCAATGAACTAGGGGTGTAAGAAAATAATGAAAAATCGAATATCGCAATATTACGTTTGTGATACTGTATCGATTCTCAAAATCACTGTATCAATTTTTAATTAATAGTTTAAATGCAAAGTCAATCATTCAATACTTTATTTCATTTGCAAAGATATGCGTCCTCTCAGTGTATGTGCCCTCTCAAAGTAGTACTATGATGGTGGATGTTACAGTTACTGTGATAAATGCAAATGCACATCCCAAAAGTAAACTTTTTTATAATCAGATTTTATGCATATTGTGGTGTGTTATTTATACTATGACAATTTTCCTAAAATTAGATTTAAAAAATCGCAATATATCGCCTTACTTACAGTATCACAATATATCGCAATGTATTGAATCGCAACCCCTGTATCATGATACGCATCGTATCGACAGATTCTTGCCAATACAATGAACCTAGACTTTGGTGTTTCAAATGAGACTTTGAATTTGCAACTGGACCGCAAAACATAAAAAGTGTAACACAAACACAACTCCCACAACATGTGAGTACAAATATAGAATTTAATATGCTGAATCTCAGTAAACAGTACTTTTATATCTAATACAATCAACAGGTTCTTAATGTTTCCCTTACTGTATATTTCCAATTAAGTACCTTCAGGATTAAATCTGGGGATATTTTGTTATTGTCAACAAATCCCATACACCCATCCCAGATTTATCCTTTAAGATAAAGCAATTATTATTTTTCGTACTACAAAATATCACATAAAAAACCCATATGTGCTTCTTCCAACTCTTCATTGAAGCTACAACGCGCTTCTACTGAGTGAAGTATTCAAAAAGCCAACTTTTTATGGCAGCACCATTACATCACTTGCAAAATTTTGGATGCTGTCATGTATACACTTAAATGCCACCTCATGTTTGATATTTATTTTAAAAATAATTTTAAAAGATATATGAAATGTATGAAGTTCTTTGGCTCTGAACATTTTCTTGGCTGCATCTCATGAGTTTCTATATACCCACAAAAAGACCCAACCAAATTAAAATAAAAGAAACCAAATGAGTGCATTAAAGGTCCAGTGTGTAGGATCTGGCGGTATCTAGTGGTGCGGTGAGGAGATCACAACCAACTGAATAGGGGTGAAACCATTCATCTACTACATCGATGTATCGATTTATATTCCTACGATCAAACTACATCGATAGGTGCTCGGCAAGTTGTCCTTCACAGGGGAAGTATATCGATCTAAAATCGATTTGCATGGTAAATAATCGGTTGTATTGATACTAAGAATTTGCACCTTGTATTTAAGCATGACGAACATTATATGGATGTATTTTTTTAGCACTTTTAATAGTAAAGAAATGTAAACTCCGATTCACTCTCCCTGTGTATGACATCATCAACATGCGCCAGCAGCACCAATCTCAGAAAGACGACAACAAAACAAAGCATGGCTGATGGCGAGAAAGAGCCAGACGAGCGAGAGATTTTTCATCAGAAAAACTTTGAGGAATCCTGAACTGCACTGTCCAGTATCCATCTATTTATTTCACAGTCGCACTGATTGAATGTTTGGCAAAAAAAAAGTTACTGTATCGATTTCAAGTCATTGAATCGTATCATATCATATCGCTATAGTTGAGCCAAATATCGTCCTTGAATTGTATCGGAACCACGGAAAGTGATACGTATCGAATCGTTGTAAAAATGTATTGTTAAACCCCTACAACTGAAGCCAAGTGTGTACATGGGAAGTGAGTGGTGAAGCAAGAGAGAGAGAGCGGCTTTTTTTTCTGGCCTAGGCAGGAAAAGTTAACAGTGTTTGGTTTGTCCTTTCTGGGCTACTGTAGAAACATGGTGGTGCAACATGACGGACTCCGTGAAGAGGACCCGCTCTCTATGTAGATATAAACGGCTCATTCTAAGGTAACGAAAACACGACTCTTATGTTCAGGTGATTATACACTAATGAAAACGTATAAATATTTCTGCCAATATATCCCCCTAATTGTTACACACTGGTCCTTTAAGTACAAAAACACCAACATTTAGCATCCATATATACAGTTTAGTTTGATGATCAATATGTCAGGGCAAGTGAAGGTAGCCAGTCCTGGATCATTGTTTTAACTTCAAAGGGGTGGTCATATGTGCACCTGGCATTGAGGCTAAAGTAAAAACAATAAAGAGTATATCGACCTGTTTTGATTATTAGTCAATCTGTTGCTATGGCGATTTTTGGCACTTGATAATGAGCTGGCACTGTGACTGTGGATATTTGTTGACCACAGTTGGTGGAAAAGCAAAACCATATGACCAGACTTGGCTCACATTTATACTGCTGACAGGGCAAAAGGGAGGTGTGAGGTTTTTGCTCATTGGTTCAACATTTTTCTAACAAAAGAAGCAAAATAAATACAGTTTAAAAAAAATAATTTTAAGAGCTTGCATGCTACTAAAACATCTAAATCCTGTACAGATTTTAAAAGCAAAAAGAGAAAAGGCAGCTATGCCTTCATACAGGGAGCTCCTCTTGCAAAACATGACATCCTGTTGTGCAAGAAAGGATAAACCAAGCATAGAGAACTGTAGGAGAAAATTAGAGAACTTAAAATCAAAAAGGTCCATGTGAACTCAGCCAGCCCCTCCTGTCTTGTCCTTCCAGCTCCCTGGATGCGGCGGCGGGTGGTGGTTGACTCTCGGTGGCGCTGTTGGGTGTCGTTTCCTATCTGAGTGGTCCATAACTTGGATATGCATGGTGTTGTTGTTGCCTTGCTGAAATCCGGTTACGTTGCTGAGGTGAATTTGGACTCCGCGTGCAGGGGCAGGATGGCAGGGGAAGGTGTCAGGGCTGGAAAACTGACGCTGCAGATATCAAAATAGAAAGAGACAAAAACAGATGCAGTCAACGTTGAAATATTTGTTTCAAGTCTTCGATCAGCCTGTTAGCACGAAAAGGCCTATGAATGACACAATAATGCGCAAACGCATCAAGGAATTTAGCGTGCAATAAGAATGGCTTTTCTTTCTCACATATTTATTAGTGTTTGTCACGTATTTTTTAGTGATGTTTGTGACGTGCTTCAGTGATGTTTGTCACATATTTTTTAGTGACGTTTGTGACGTGCATTAGTGATGTTTATCACGTGTTTTTTGTGACATTTGTGATATGCCTTTGTGATGTTTGTCACATATTTTCTGTGCTACTTATGGTACGTTGTTTCCGTACGTATTATATCTTAGTTTACCTACTTATTTTAAGCCCAACCACAACTTTTTTCCTAAACCTAAGTGAGTGGGTTTTGTTGCCTAAACCTTACTGCGGGTTTATATATTATATATATTTATACGCCTTCCCATTTAGACCGGGTTGCTTCGATAAATTCTGTTTTGATGAGAATTGATTATCTTAGACATTTAAGTACTGCAACACCTAAACTACAGATTGTTCTGCATGAAAATTAAATTTGAATAATCTCACTGAGGGAAAAAATATGTTTCAGTTTAGATATATAAACAGTACATATGCTACAAATGAAAACTTTCTATCTAAAATTCAAAATATCCTACCTTAATTTTGTAAATACCCTTTAGTAAAGGAAATATACTATATTTGTAATGCAGTATATGGTCTCTCTCATTGCGGAACATATCTTTAATACAGTGATGCAAAGTAAAAAACCTACGTGGTACTGTGGAGACAGGTTTTGCCTAAGTGTGTGCTGGGAAGGTTTTGCTGTTCTGCCATGCCTCCCAGACGAAGGAGACGGCGGTGACGATCGAATGGGGCAAACGGAGGACGTTTTCACCTTATAGTCCGTCATTGGGCGGCTCACGTCATCATAATACACGCTTGAAAGTCGAGGTGAAGACAGATCTGAAAGGGAAGACATTTTTCTGAAAACGTTAAGCCATGACACATGATTTGTTTGTCTGATTTGTGATCTAAAAACAAAAGTTTCCCTCCTATTTCAGTGGTTTTTATGCAGCTTCAACACCAACTTCCTTTTTACCTTTGACTCTTTCTTTGTCTCTTTGATTTGCAGTCCAACCGCCAGCCATTTCCTGCAACAAAAGTAAGTAAAAGTTGCACTGTAACACACCATAAAGTCTACACTTAATTACCAGTTTGCACATACAGTTTGCATTTTGCTTTAATCCAAAAACTCTTGAAACATTCTACCTATCTGCTCAAAAATGTACATTAACCTGATAAAAAAAGTTGCTACTTGGACTATAAAGTTTTGTTTGCTTTGCTTTTGTGTTGTCAGACTGAACTGTTTTGCTTGTGGAAGAATAAAAGAAAAGGCAGAGGCAAAAAAGACAGAGAAACCACAAAACGGGTGAAATCAATGATTAACGACTTAAAGGAAAAGTTTGCGATATACCAGTATTGACGATAACCGCAATATTTTCAAAATGAAATATTAATATTAAAGTTTTATATAATAAAACTCAGAATCTTGATTATAATCATAATTACATTCTATCGCCGATTGCCCAACCTTGGTCCAAACTTTATACACTACTCACTCATGGCTTTTACATTCGCTGTGTTCAGCACTCTTTCTGGGAAAATCCCCCTAGTGCAGCAGGAAGTGATGCATGTAATATTTCCCGTGCAACCCCCACCCACCCACCCACCCCAAAAAAAACCCCACATGCAGGGTAGAAACCCCACAGCATTGGCCAATTTGTAGCAAAGAAAAAAAAAACAATATCTCACAGACCACATTGTGAGTCATTCTTCTTGGGTTAAAATGAATAACAATGTCACCAACACTGTCCTAGGAAGAGCCTGAATGATGAAGTTAAACTGTCAGGTCTCCATTACTTTTTATTGTTTAGAACTGAGCCTTTCTGTAAAGCTAATTCAAACATTACCTGAGTGTTAAATAAAATAAAATAATGTCTTCTCTCTATTTAGAGTCTGTTATTGCAGCGACCATGTAAATTTTATGAATCTCACCTGGATTGGTGGGCGACCTGTCGGCACGTTATCAACATTCACATCTTGAAAACGTTCACTCCCTGCAAAAAAAAAAAAGACCAAATAAAAAATAATATGATGATTTTGTTTTTTTGTAATAGCAAAGTTCTAATTTGGCTTAACATGGCTCAATCAAACTCAGGCAGTCAAACTACTTCCTGACTTTGGAAATAGTATTTTTGACAAAATAATCTTACAGTAACTCAAGTTAGAGTTAGCGTACAGACATGAGAGTTTTATCGAACTTGGAAAGTGAATGTGTGTTGAAGAAAAATTATGAAAAATCAATATAAGTGGTTTATAAGCAGACCTGAAGCCTGAGTGATATGAACCCTCTCAACCTGCTCTATCATTCTTCCTTCTTCTTGAGCCCTTTGGTCCTGGAAAGAGGAAGAGAAAAACGTACAGTGATAAAAATAGTGATTTGCTGCATCATGTCGAAATTTTACAGCATCCTCAGCATTACTGTTATGAAGAGATTTGTTCCTCACCAGCTTCCTCAGCACTTCATGGACCGCATCATTAATTGCATGTTTGTGCATCTTATACAGTTCTTCTGTCTCAGTTGTACACTCTGCGAACAACATAGAGTAAAGATGTAACGTTAAAGCAAGGCATCACAAGTTGTTAAAAGTGTAATTTTCGGTGTCGTTTCAGATGGAAATGAAGGAGTTTTCTCACCAAGGGCGACGGGCCTTTGTTTGGGTCTTGTGTCCCAGCATCTCTCCATGAGCTCCATCAGGGTTGTCAACCCTGCACGCCCGGCAGCCTGACCCCTGATCTCCTCCAGCGATGGACGGTCCCCCTCCGGGATGCGAAGCCGCACTAAGCTGGACTTGGCATCTGCAGTGAAGGAAGGATTAAAAAGACTGTCAGAGGTTAGTGAGACCTCAGAAATACCTGAATATAGGGTCTGGACTGATGCTTACATTCAGATATTTCTTCATACTGTGCTTAAAGCTGCATTAATCTATATTTTTATAATAACAATGGATTAAATGACGATGTGTAATGTGAAAGGTGTTGCTTGTAGTGACGAATCCATAGACTATTTTCACCCAACTTTTACCAATAGAGAGCTGCAGGGATGACGTATTTTTGTAGTCCAACCTGTAAGCTAAAAGCTCTCATATACCAACTGTACCCTACTAGCTATAGCAAACATAGTGGAGCATTTAGCAGCTAAAGAGACAGATATTTCCCTCGGGAGTAGGTGGAAACCGAAAACAGAGCTAAAAGAAGAGTGTAGACATTCATCAGGTGGACATAAACACGACTCCAAATGAATGTTGCTCTGTGTCTACTGGGTGTACTAACTTTATAAGGTAATAATTAGCGGGCAACCTCCATTTCTTAAAAATGAATCCAATGCAGAAGTGCCTTAAACTTGCATTAAATTATGGTCCCATTTAGAGTCAAATAGACCATAAAGCAGGGTATGCTTTAGGGCGTGGCTACCTTGTGATTGACAGGTCACTACAGCTGCTGGCTGTTGTCCGGTCTCGGAGTTGTCTGCGTTTTCGTCTTACAACTTTAACCCTTTCACATTGTGTTTTCAGTTCATGAAAGTTAATGTTCAGCGTTCGGTTGTACTTAGCTCAACCCTCTCTTGTCGCTTCTGGTTGCAAAAAAACAAGATGGCGACGGACAAAAACCAAGACGCCAACAGCCAAAAAGCCAAACTTGAGGCTTCAAAAAACGTCAGTCCGCAAACCAATGGGTGACGTCACGGTGACTACATCCATATCTTATATACAGTCTATGGTGATAATACGTCAATGTTGTTTGGAGCTTAATTCACTGCCCCCTGTGGTAGTAGCAACTCATAGGATGCACCAATTTTCACTGACTTTGTCTCATTTTTCTGCAAACAAAATCTTAAGACAGTTGCAATAAAATAAGTACCCTTTAGTCCATGTGACTGTTGTTTCCAAGCCACATTCATGGACTAAAGGTTACCTATAAACATATACAGTTCAGAGCCAAGAAAACAAACGGTAGGTGTGGTAACACTTATTAAAATCCTGCCATTCTTGCACGATATGTCATAATGCAAAAAAACAACACTCAAATGAGAAAAAAGCAACGAGAAAGATAGAAGATGTTTTGAGCACTCATAGTGAGAGAGAGAGGCTCTCAATGGTCACTTACGTGCATACGGTTGTTTCCCTGTTACAATGGACCATAAGAGTATACCGTAGCTGAAAGAGAGACAGAGAGAGTTACATGCCAGGATTATTAATGACATCACAACAATCACACCCTGGTTGATTGATAGCTTGTTTGTTGTCATCTCTTAATTGATGCCCATGTAAGAGTTAGTACATTCAATAACAGCAACAAAATCAGTGCCAGAATATTTGGAATCCAGAGGGGTGGTGTTAAGCATTTGCGTGTGAGTGCAGGGGAAGTTTGATCGGATGCGGTGGCATTTACCGCATCTGATCAAACTGGCAATGCCATGCCCAGGATTATGCCACTGGTATTTTGACCTCCTGCCAAAACTGAACCTGTGTTTAAAGGAACAGTGTGTAAAATTTCGAGGGATCTATTACTCTGACCTCAAGACGTGAATGAAAATGGGTTCCATGGGTACCCACGAGTCTCCCCTTTACAGACATGCCCACTTTATGATAATCACATGCAGTTTGGTGCAAGTCATAGTTAAGTCAGCACACTGACACACTGACAGCTGTTGTTGCCTGTTGGGCTGCAGTTTGACATGTTCTGATTTGAGCATATTTTTTATGCTAAATGCAGTACCTGTGAGGGTTAATTTGCGATTTAATCACGATTAACGATGGATAAACATGCAATTAATCATGATTACATATTTTAATCAATTGACTGACCTAATTAACATTAAACGTACAGTAAGTAATGTGTGTCAACTGTGTTTTTTATTGCAGGTTAATACATATGACCTACATATGTATTATTTTCATGTGTGCCACAGCTTTGTCACGTTACGATTTGAGCATATTTTTTTATGCTAAATTCAGTACCTGTGAGGGTTTCTGGACAACATCTGTCATTGTTTTGTTGTTAATTGATTTCAATATTAAATATATACACACATTTGCATAAAGCAAGCATATTTGCCCACTCCCATGTTGATAAGAGTATTAAATACTTGTCAAATCTCCCATTAAAGGTACATTTTGAACAGATAAAAAATGGTGCTCTTGTACCTGTAGATATCAGAGGCTCGGGTAGGGCTGTAAGACAAATGAAAGGCCTCCGGTGGCATGTAGCTGATCGTCCCACCTTCCTCTTCACTGTTCTTCTTAGAACCCCGCGTGACGCTGTGGTAAAACCGGGCAAGGCCAAAATCTGTAAGCTGGAGAGCAAATTAGCATAGAGAGGACAATTACAATTAGTACAATTACTCAAGTACTGTATTTAAATACAAATATAAGGTACTTTAATTGAGTATTTTCTTTTCATGTCACTTTGGAGTTCTACTCCACTACATCTCAGAGGGAAATATTGTACATTTTACTTAAATCACTATATTTACCTGACAGCTTTAGTTGCTTTACACAAAAAGCTTATGAAATATGATGTTTTGTGATAAATCACCCAACAGTTTATACTAGTACAGCTGAAACGATTAGCCGATTAATCAATTATTCAATTAACTGGAAACTACTTAGATAATCAACACTTTTTATGATCTTAATGGGAAATTAAAGGGTTAACTGTATGTTTTGACCCAGAACTTTTATTTGACAAAAATTCAAATTATTAGTGGTGTTGCAGAAATTAGGATCATAACTTGCCATTGTGATATGAAGATTGTTACTTTGAGGGGAACGTGACATACACATTTTTTTTTTATATAATACTGCTGTGACAATACGCACAATATGTACACATGTGAATTCATTTATTTGATTAACAAGTTGTCTTAATTTGGCAAAGATCAGTTTTAATTCTCTTATGAATGCGTCATCATCACAGTGGGATGCCACATGCTTACTGTACAATGTGAAGTCCTGGAGTTTGGCTCTTGTAAACTAGTAAATCCCTTTCACTACCTTTTTATCATGTCATTTCTGCTTATTATTATCAAGTTTCAACATTTAGGGAAAACCACATCTGTGTCTTTTTATTTTCCGCCTCCATTTAGTCTCCATAAAATGCAGAGTGCAAACTAATATAACAATAAATAAAGTAGGCAGGGCGAGGCCTCACCTTTGCATTGAGGTAGCTGTCCAGCAGCACGTTGCTGGGCTTCAGGTCCAGGTGGAGCAGTGGAGGGGTCAGGCTGTGGAGGAAGTTTATACCCAGAGCCACTTGGTGAGCCAGTCTGAAAACCAGCGGCCAGGGTGGAACTCCACGTAAGGTTGCCTGTAAGATTGTTTAGTTAGTTACAGATCTACAAACAGTGACCATTTTGCCGTAGTGAGCTACACATATTATTGTGAATTCTATGAATTGTGCATCATTTGCAACCGCTATCTGTCTTGTCTCAAGGTCCGAATCACATAAATGAATGAAAGAATGAATGAAAGACTTTATTTCGAACATTAAATAAATGAAAACAGATACAAAATAATAACAAACAAAACAAGAGTAATAGTCTCCGAAAAGGAGTAGGTAGAAGTAAAACTTATATTTCCCTATACCCCTTTCTCACTTCTCCTCTAATAACTCATATATCATAGAATGATAATATAATATAATATATAAACTATCCCAGATTTATTTACATCCCAAAATAAATATATGAACAGGATCCCAAGTTTATTTACAACCCACATATCCATCCGGAGTTAAAAAGTAGATATAAACCAACCCTTAACCACAACCCTTATCACAACTCTTCCTCAACCATATACCTCCCAAAAATATATTTTTTGTATAGCTTTTTAAAGAGATTTATATTTGTGCTCCGCTTAAAACCAATCACCTAACCAATTCCACAGACTGAAATACACATACTCTTCTTTGTTGTACGACCACAATGCTTTTTAAAATTCAATTTTCCTCTTAAATTATAACCCCCCTCCCTGTCACAAAAAATTTTTTGAATATTGCCCGGAAGTGAATTATGTCTTGCTTTGAACGTAATTATTGCGGTTTTAAATTTGACCAAATCCATGAATTTCAATGCATGTGACTTTAAAAACAGTGTGTTCCCTATATCCCACATTATTTACTAAAGGTATTGCGCTAATGGTATAACAGCTCAAACACGCCCATAAAGTTTTGCAGCTGGGTGCAATTTGCCCTTTTTTAGCAGAGGGAGAGACGAACTAATTTGTTTGTAAGTGTGTAAAGGTGCGTGTGTGTAGTACGGCCACTAAAACGAGGGAGATGGAGACAGACAGATGGAGGAACATGTACGGCTGAAGCTCACCGAAGCTTCGAAAGCTCAAAAAATGGTATTTGGGACAGCCCCACATATAACAACATAACTCTTAACTCTTAAACTACTTTAAAGGTGCAGTGTGTAGTGTGATCTGGCGGCATCTAGTGGTGAGGTTGCCGATTGTAACCAACTGAAACTTTTCCATGTGCAAAGTGTGCAGGAGAACTGCAGTGGCCGATGTGAAAACACAAATGTCCCTATGTAGAGCCAGTGTTTGGTTTGTCTGTCCTGGGACCTGCTCCCTATGTAGATATAAATGGCTCATTATAAGGTAACGCAAACACAATGATTCTTAGTTTCAGGTGATTATACACTAATGAAAACATACTTATTAGTATTATATTCAGTTTCTGCCAATAGGTCTTTTCTACAGTTTTGAAGCCTCAAATCCGGCATTTTGGCCGTGGCCATCTTGGTTTTTTGCAACCAGAAGTGACACGAGAGGATGGAGCTAAGCACAACCGAACGCTGAATAAGACATTTTCAGGGGACCAAAATGTTATAATTAACTTTCATGAACTGAAAACACAATGTGAAAGGGTTAAAGTTCTAAGACGAAAACACGGACAACTCCCAGACCGGACAACGCCGTGGTAGCGACCTGTCAATCACAAGGTTTCTGCCCCTAAATGTTACACACTGTTCCTTTAAGTAGAAGATATGAGTACTTCTTCCACCATGGTTACCTGTAGGGAGGCCAGCGATCCTCGCTCCATGACCTCCATGACCAGACCGAGGTGTGTTGACGAGCCAGAGGAGAGCAGTCGGCCCTTGAAGACCCCTCGGACCTGAATAACATACGGGCTGCTTCCTTGACGCATCATGTCGATCTCATGCAGCAAAGACGCACTGGTCCTGTGTGTGTTTGGTTTGCATTATGAGAAATTCACAACTTTATTTCATTGTAAACAGAAAGCTCTTCATAACCACTTACCCGTCGTCGTGATGAAGCAGTTTAATAGCCACATCGCAGCCCCACTGATGATGCCTGGCTTTGTAGATTTGACCGAAACCCCCGGAGCCAATCACCTTCCAGCCCGTCAGGCTGGAGTCTTCAATCAATATAGGAGCTTGATAGCTGGACAGTGCCATAGTTTACTGGAGGAGGATGGTATTCATGATAGTTAAACCCTTACAGGCCTGAAGAGATTGTTTCCATAAGAGTGAAATTATTTGTTCCTCTAAAATAAAGAGGATCTTACCAGTCACTCAGTCAGGAAGGCTGGTTTAATTCCTGGATGTGACAAAGGGCCTCTAGTCTAGTTAAACCTCAACCTGATTATGTGGAAAGATGAACAGATCCGAAGCAAATTAAAGGCAGTTACTGAAGCCATCAGGTGTTTTATTTACGGTCATTTAATGTCTGTGAATTTGGGGGTTTTAAGCACCTGAGGATGTTTACAAATTTTACAACACATAAACTGTATATAAAAAGTGGACGTAGTCACCATGACGTCACCCATTGGTTTGTGGACTACAGTTTTGAAGCCTCAAATACGGCATTTTGGCCGTGGCCATCTTGTTTTTTTGCAACCAGAAGTGACACGAGAGGGTGGAGCTAAGCACAACCGAACGCTGAATAAGACATTTTCAGGCGACCAAAATGTTATTATTAACTTTCATGAACTGTAAACACACTGGGAAAGGGTTAAAGCTCTAAGACAAAAACACGGACAACTCTCAAACCGGACAACGCCGTGGTAGCGACCTGTCAATCACAAGCCACGCCCTAAAGCATCCCCTGCTTTATGGTCTATTTGACTCTAAATGGGACCATGATTTACTAAATGAACATCATGCTGTATTGAAGAAGACATGAAACTAGCGATTGAGACCATAAACTCATGTTTACAATGTTTACTGAGGTAATAAATCAAGTGAGAAGTAGGGTCATTTTCTCATAGACTTCTATACAATCAGACTACTTTTTGCAAACAGAGGAGTCGCCCCCTGCTGGTTATTAGAAATAATGCAAGTTTAAGGCACTTCAGTATTGGCTTCACTTTTCAGACCCTGGAGGTAGCTCGATGGTTAAACATGGTTTTGAAGGCTGACGCTGATATTTTTTAGACTTAACATCTTTAAATTTCATTGTTTTTAGACAGCAAATATAATCTTAATCCAGCAAACAGTGTCTTATTTACACATCCAGCAGTTGTGGAGCAACATTAGCGTTCATTTGGAGACATTTTTGTGTCCCAATAGTCTCGCCCCAGAATTATATCTTGGCAAAATATAACTGAACAGTTCTTTGCGTGGTGGTATGGCATTGCACACGTTTACTACTGTAGTAGTGACAGTAAACTTAACTTCAGGTGTTTCTAATTAACATTTTTTAAATGAAAACTAGTTACAGTCATAACTATACATATGCTTTTATGCCCAAACAAGTAATAATCTATCTATCAAGAATCAGCTTTGAATCGCAGTGTCACATATCATTACAGATGTATCTATCGTTCTCACATCAGATCATGTACCGGATATCTAGACTTTTATTACTATATTGTATATTTTAGATTTTGTTTTTAAAATAAGAGTGCCTTGATACAAGACATTTATTGTATAGAGTGAGGTGGTTCCTATACAGACAACAATACATTTGAACTTGAAATCTATTCATTATTTTTTCAATTAAATGGATGATTTGGTTTATAGAATGACAGAAATTAGGGAAAAATGCTCATCAACATTTCCCAGAGTCTATTTTGATGTCTTCAAATTGCGCGTTTTGTGACCAACAATCTAAAACCCAAATATATGTCATTTATAAAGCAGAGAAAAACAGGAAATGCTCACATTTGAGAACCTGAAACCAGTGAATGTTCGGCATGAATGAGTTAATTGATAAATAATCTACAACACTGAGTATCTTCACCTTTTCTCTTCAATGTAACTCAACGCTTTTTAAATGTTTTTTTTTGGGGTTTTTTTTTAAATGTACTATGGTTTCATATTTCACACAGGGGGACTAAACTCATATATACCTACACAACATAACAGGAAACCACATTCTTTGTTGCTCAGGCTACCTGACACATATCAGAAAGCCCCGTGGGGTGGACAAAATAATAGGAACACCTGTAAAATGTAATAATACTCACTAATACTTGAGAGTTTTTCTTGAGATTGTGTCAGTTTAACTTTGTGTTGTTGTATTGGATAACATTATACTACACCTGCTATTTTGTCCACCTCTTGAGGACTAAACTCTGTCCATTTTAGTTTTAAAGTAAAAAAAACATAATGTCTAAATCTACTGTAGTTGATCCTATGAGTTTAACACAACAGACATTACTTTAACATAAAATGCCTGTATGAATGAAAGGATAACATAGGCTAAAAGGTAGAAACCACAACAATTTCCTGATCAAATTACTATTACTATACCACAGACACTTAAAACACTAGTAAGAATAACAAGGTGATTTTCTTTCCAAATAGGGAAACCACTCACCCTTAGGGATATACTCGTCTTCCTCATCATTCAACCGTACCGACGAAGGTAAACGAGTGTAAAAACCAGGCTGCTCATTCAGTGACCTTCTACTCACAGCAGCAGCTCTTGTTCCACCTAACCAGGCAAAAGAAGAAGTGAAACTTATTTTTACTTCTGCTTCTGGATGGCTGAGCAAACAGGCAAGTTGTGTGGTGACAACACTAATTTTTTCACTAATTTAACCCTATTCCTTGTCAGATTTATGGCTGCTTATGTCGATGTATTTTTATTTATTTATTATTTATTTATTATTTATTTATTATTTATTTATTATTTATTTATTATTTATTTATTATTTATTTATCCCTCCTCCATTCATTTAGGGGAGCTTTAGTATTATAAGTTAGCTGTAATTAAATACCTCTAATTATTGAAAAATCTGATAATCAGATAGAGGCTCTATGTTTGGAAAGAAAAGAGGCTCTGAATAATTTAATAATTATATTATAATTAATAATTTTACAGCCAATTTTCCAAGTAATTTTTAAAATTACTTTTAATTCTTTCGTTATTTGATAGTCAAGTAACAGACAGTATATATACTGTATATATGGGTGTGTATGTATCACAAGCACAAGCTTTTTATAGCCAACATTCGACTGTTTACACCAAGAAATTATCTTGATCAAGACTATAAAGGCTTCTTTTTTTTTTGTTTTGCCAGCAGAGGGCGAAGTCTGTAAAATGATTTACAGTAAATGGGTAGGGTTTATTAAACTGAGTCACTGGGGAACACCTGACCTGGATTAACTAATGCAATCCAATACAAGTGCTCTGTATTGACGTCACACTCTTCCACAGTTCAGAGGGGAATATTGTACTTTTTTACTCCACTATATTTATTTTGATACCTTTTAGTTACTTTGTAGATTCAGATTACAAATTATAATCAACAAATAAATTACGATATAATATTAAAGAAATTTACAAACTACCTGGCAGCAGGGTTATTATAGTAAACTAAAACTGAAAACGAAAATAAGCAGTGATAAATACTGTTAGTAAACTGAAACTAAATAATATCCTTTAAGAAAAACTAAACTGAAATTATATTGCCAGCGAAAAAAACTAATAAAATAAAATAAAAATGAACCTAAATTAATTTCAGCTTTAGTTTTTTTTATCTGAATCACTACTGAAAAATAGGAATGATATGATAGTCACATGCAGTTTTGGACAAGTCATAGTCAAGTCAGCACACAGACACACTGACAGCTGTTGTTGCCTGTTGGGCTGCAGTTTGCCATATAATGATTTGAGCAGATTTTTTTATGCTAAATGCAGTACCTGTGAGGGTTTCTGGACAATATTTGTCATTGTTTTGTGTTGTTAATTGATTTCCAATAATAAATATATACATACATTTGCATAAAGCAGCATATTTGCCCACTCCCATGTCGATAAGAGTATTAAATACTTGACATATCTCCCTTTAAGGTACATTTTGAACAGATAAAAAAATGAAAATTAGAGAATTAAAACGATTAATCATGATTAAATATTTTAATTGATTGGCAGCCCTATTATTATTATTATTATTATTATTATTATTATTATTATTATTATTATTATTATTATTTATACTTCTTATTTTATTTCTGGGTATTGGTGCTTTTTATATATATTTATATAATATTTATAAATCTATTTTATCACCACTTGTGTACGTAAACAATCCACTCTATTCCTAGTTGTCCCGCTTTGTTGTCCATATTATTCCTAGATGCATAAAACCTATTGTAGTCAAATATTGTATGTATGTACTTGGGCAAATAAAGCATTGTTGTTGACAATGAGATAAATACAGTACATTGGCAGACAGAGGGAGACAGGATGTAGGAGGAAAGGTAACATCTCTCTTCCTGTTTTTTGACACAGATAAACTGCACCAAGGAAACCACATTGTAAACAAATAAAATTGTAAAATATTCTTCTCCTGGATGAGAAGATATGGAGACAGAAATGTTTTTTTTTTTTTAAAAACCCATGTATCTCCTTTACAAAGTATGTCTGTGTCACTGAGCAGCCAGTCAACCAAGAGTTAAAAAAAAAAAAAAAAAAAAGACAGAAAAACCCCCACTTCTGACGTCACTGGAAATTCCCTTTATCTCCTGTTTGACCCCCACACAGACACACAAAACATTTTATACACATATTTTAAAAAACAGAATATATATGCTCACTTTTATAGCATATTATATGCAAAAATAATTTAATATATGCAGAAAAAATATAATTAAATTTTTATTTTATTTTTTGGCTTTTAAGTTTTATTCTAACAAGGTATAAGAGTCCACAGATAATTAATTAATTATTTTATTTTTGGTGTTAACAGCGACACTCAATCCAAGCAACAACTACAGCTCCCATGAGCTGTTTTTTCGTTTAGTTTCGGTTTTGTCTTCTGGGTTTCCACTGGTGGTGTTATATGATGAGTGTGTGTGTGTTTCCTCATCCAGCAGCAGAAGCAGCAGGAACCGTGTTGTGTTTCTTCCTTCCGTGCTTTTTCTTTTTCTGTGTTTATTCCAGCAACGGGTTGAACTTTGGTCTGATCCATATTGTTGTTTTATTGAAGCGGAAGCACAAGAAGCGAAGCTGTGAGTCTCTGTGGAGCTGCTGGAAGAAGAAGCGAAACTTTACAGACATCATCGACCTCACGTAAGAAAACCTACACTATATTTTTATTCTTTCTTTCTTTGGTCTATTTACATAAAGATACATGTTTTACACAACTTAAACAGTTTCTTTCTTTCTTTCTGAGCAGATGTCCTATAAATAGGAGTCAAACAAGTTGCACATACTATGTCATTATATTAATAATAAGGAGACAGTACATGTACTTGTTTACCAGGTAGCCTGTGCACATCAGGTGCTCCATTTTATTACTTTATACTTCTACTGCTCGACATTTTAGTCCACTACTTTAATTTGACACAGTCTTGTTGTCATTAACGTCTGATATATGTCCTATAGGTGTATTTATTATCGTTTTTATATTGTTATACTGTCATTAAGGCCTGATATGTTATATATATTATGTTATTATGATATGTTCTATGGGTGTATTTATTATCATTTTTATATTGTTATGCTGTCACTGAGGCCTGATATATGTACTATAGGTGTATTTACTATAGTTTTTATATTGTTATACTGTCATTATGGCCTGATATGTTATATATGTTATATGTTATATATTTTATGTTATTATGATATGTTTTATAGATGTATTTATTACCTTTTTGATATTGTTATACTGTCATTGAGGCCTGATATATGTTCTATAGGTGTATTTATTATTGTTTTTATATTGTTATAGAGGCCTGATTTATGTTCTGTAGGTGTATTTATTATCGTTTTTATATTGTTATACTGTCATTGAGGCCTGATATATGTTCTATAGGTGTATTTATTATTGTTTTTATATTGTTATACTGTCATTGAGGCCTGATATATGTCCTATAGGTGTATTTATTATCGTTTTTATATTGTTATACTGTCATTGAGGCCTGATATATGTCCTATAGGTGTATTTATTATAGTTTTTATATTGTTATAGAGGTCTGATTTATGTCCTATAGGTGTATTTATTATAGTTTTTATGTTGTTATACTGTCATTGAGGCCTGATATATGTTCTATAGGAGTATTTATTA
>CAKAKR010050662.1:0-34079 GCA_916700685.1 Adelosebastes latens
TAGAAAGGTCACAGCCCTCGGGAGTCATTATATCACCGCTGATATTAATGCTTATGAACTGACAATATTACTGTGTGTGTGTGTGTGTGTGTGTGTGTATGTGTGTGTGTATGTGTGTGTCCTAGCCATGTGTTTTGACTAATATAATTTGTCTGACATTTCATTACTTTAGTGTGTGTTTTTTGTATTTTTCCAAGTTCATTTTGTTGTGGTTACAGAAGCTGAACTGTCTCTGCAGCAGTGAAGGTGTGTGTTGTTTCCATTAGGAGTTAGTGAATTAAGTTATGCAGTTATTGAGAGTATTTTTAGTTAAATAAATCTCTTTGTGCGTGCATGTGTGCGTGTGAATCACCCTTTAATCCAAACCATATCTGGGTTCAACGTTAACGGTTAATTGTCATGTTTAATCTTTATTTAAGTAAATTAATAACCCACATCCTGTAACGCCACCTAACTAAACTCCTGTTACCTATGGAAGACAGAACCTGAAAAAAATAAATAAATTAATTAATAAATAAATAAATGACTCGATAAATACAGAAAAAATCTTTAAATGTAGCAAAAATAATATTACAATGTAACCATTATTTAATTGATAAAATGTTACACAAATTGATATTTTTGTTTTAATTAGCTTTTTTATTTATTTATCTTTGTATTAATTCCCTTATTTATGTACTCTTCTGTTTAATTTCCACTTTGGTATGCATTTATTAAAAGCTAACTATGTTTAATCTTTATTTAAGTAAATTAATCTGGAGTTTCGCCAACATCCTGTAACACCACCCAACTAAACTCCTGTTACCTATGGAGGACGGAACCTGACAAAATAAAAAATAAATGAATAAATAAATGACTCGATAAAGAAATAAATATATTATTAAATGTAGCAAAAAATATTAAAAATAAATGTAGCCATTATTTAATTGATAAAATGTGACACAAATTGATATTTCTGTTTTAATTTGCTTTTTTATTTATTTATCTTTGTATTAATTCCCTTATTTATGTACTCTTCTGTTTAATTTCCCCTTTATTATGCATTTATTAAAAGTTAACTATGCGTAATCTTTATTTAAGTAAAATTATCTGTTACTCAGACTACAACAATAAAAGCGTTAACTTCCTTCTACCTCCACATCGACTCAAATGAAGCAAATATATCGATTCTGGCATTAAAAACATCTATTTCAAAATCGTAAAAAAAAAGAAATCGTGATAGATGAGTCAACTTTTTCCCACCCCGAGTATCTATCGACGCCAGAAACTGTGACACGTGCCGTCCTGGATTCAAGCTGAGCTATATATTCTTATTAACACATAATAATGTTAATAAGCATCTTTAAGGACTTATAAGGGCCTTATTACCTATTAACTAACGCTTATTACAAGGACCTTAGTATATAAAGCGTTTTCATCCTCATTTTCTATCATCTAATCTCCTTCTCTCTACTGACTTATTGTTCCCTCTTTCTCTATCTTATCCCTCAGTGTTGTAATCTCGGAGTCAGCTTTAGTGTCGTTGACCTTCCAAGCATCTTCTTCCTGCCAGCGTCCTTTCTTTCCTTCTATCCTCCGCTCCCTCTTCTATCCCTCCTTTCCCAACTTTCTAATAATTTCCCTCGCTCCTTCTCCCTCCATCCTCCATCTATTTGTTTCTCCCCATCCTTTCTCTCCTTTTACCCCCGTTTCCTCTTCCCTTCATTATTTTTATTTCCTTCTTTAGTACCACTCTTCTCCTCCACCTCCCCCCCCCCATCCCATCATTATTTCCTCCCCTTTCTCATTACTTCCTTCTCTCTTCCTTTTCATCCACCTTATTTCTTCTCTCCTCTTTCTTTCTTTCTCTCTCTCTCCATCCTTACAGTACAATACCCTGCCTGTGTGACTAAAATAGCGTCTCAGGTACAGTGCTGTGTTTTCCATATGGCTCCCATTCACTCACTGTGGAGAAAGACTATATTGTAGCTAACCGGGCTGTAAAAACATAACAGGGGCGACTCTTAAAATATAATGAAAACCCATTTTACATCGCCTGAAGGGGCGGTTTCACCTGGCTGTTAGAGACAACGTCTTGTACCTCGCACCCGTCTATTTGTGGTGATGTTTTTTATGTTTTTCAGTGTCTTGAAAATAACATACATGATGAGTTAATGCCAGTTACAACAGATTCCAAATAGGGATCGTGATTAAGGTTGTAGCGGGCTCAGAGTGAAGATACTGGCATCATATGAAACTAAAAACCTAATGAATCCATCGGTACTAACCATGTCATACTAGCTTGTCGGGAAGGAGGTTAAATAACGCTCCAAACTTAACGCTAAATTTTGGCGAGGAAAAACTGGCATATCCATATTTAAAGGGATCCCTTGACCTCTGACCTCCAGATATGTGAATGTAAATGGGTTCTATGGGTACCCACGAGTCTCCCCTTTACAGACATGCCCACTTTATGATAATCACATGCAGTTTGGGGCAAGTCATAGTCAAGTCAGCACACTGACACACTGACAGCTGTTGTTGCCTGTTGGGCTGCAGTTTGCCATGTTATGATTTGAGCATATTGTTTTATGCTAAATGCAGTACCTGTGAGGGTTTCTGGACAATATCTGTCATTGTTTTGTGTTGTTAATTGATTTCCAATAATAAATATATACATACATTTGCATAAAGCAGCATATTTGTCCACTCCCATGTTGATAAGAGGATTAAATACTTGACAAATCTCCCTTTAAGGTACACTTTGAACAGATAAAACATGATCGCGATTACATATTTTAATCGAATTGACAGCCCTACTTATTACAATATCCTTAATATAAAGTGTTACCGAAAATGGGAAGACGAAGAAGACAAAGGAAAATGTAGAAGAGCAGCGGACAAAACCAGAGGTGAGAGGGATGGAACAAGAAGGAAGAAAGAAAAGAGCAGCTAGAATTTAACTGAAAATGAAAAATTGGAAAAACTACGTCAGGAGTTGGGAATTACACCTGCGCTGTCGAAGGTGAAGGAAAATGTCCGCCTCCTTGACCTGCGTTGCCGCCTGTTACCCGTCATGTCTCCTCTCACAGATGGGACACGCATGTCTCTGCATTTCGAGTCTTTCGTCCTCGTGACTCGGCTGTACGCGGGATCAAAGCTTTAACGCTGAGGCGGCCGCCCCGTCCACATCCACGCCAGGCGAGGCCAAGGATTTGGTGAAGTTGTGGTGCAGCTGTGCGACACATGGAAGACCAGGCATACATTATAAAACACACGCCGCAGAGAGAAGCGAGAGCAGGAGGAATGATGGGAAAATAAAGAGAAGAAGAATGAGCCAAGGTGGAACTCTGCGGCGGCGCGTATTCAGAGGAAAGACGTAAGAACGGCGAGGATCTCTGACTCTGCATCGATTAGAGCTTGACACACCTCTATAAAACTCCCACCAAAACAGGAAGACAATAATGGGAACACACACATGCACGCTTTATGCAGTGACGCACACAGTGACACACACAGATCACATATACACATAATCACATGCAATGACGCATGCATGCATAAATATTTCCTAACACACACACACACTGGATCGGTACCTGCTGAAAACACGCTGGCAGTTGTGAATGAGTGTTAACGCCGGTTTGGACGCCCTCTGGAAGCTCATGTAGTTATGATCCTGATCCAGTAATGTTAGCAGACTGACGGCCTCCACTCAGCGCTCATTAACTGTCAGTCAGAAGGAGGAAGTGGAGGAAATGGTGACGGCTGTTGAGTTTGTTGTCCAGACAGAACTGGACCGGAGTAAAGCAGAGGAAACTGTAGATGTTTCTCTCTCTAACGTAGAAAAACTCCTCCTTCACCTGACGCGGGATCACCTATGATTTATTAATGCTCATGGAGTGTTTGCATTGATGTCACTTTTTCACATGGAACGTGTTCCCTTTACCACAACAAAACTAATCTACTGTGGCTGTGGTGAATGTGTAGAGCTGCAATATCGGTAGAGAAAAAAACAGATATCTTGTAAAAGGTCATTTGAATCAAAAATCATCGATAACAGGGCTCCAGAGTGTGACCATTTTGGTCGAATATTAAAAAGTTGCTTGTACCTAAATTATGTGCAACCGATGTAAAAGTAGGGATGCACCGATAGTATCGGGTATCGGGTCCGATACTGTGCTCATGTACTCGTACTCGTACTCGCAAAACGGCTCCGATACACCGGCACCGATACCACTTTACAGCAGCGTGACGTTAACCTCTCGTCACCATCTTTCGGGTCCTCACGCTCGCGCGTCCGTGTTTCAAGGCAGGTCGGGTGGGTTGCCGACAACGCCACAGACCCCTGGCGCCTTTTACGTGGGACGCGGCACTACGCGGTTGGGGTGCACTGAGGACAGTTCGCCCCGGTCGACAGTCGCACTGAGAGCAGGGAGCCCCGTCACAGTGCGGCGAGGTCCGGGAGGGGAGCGCTGTAAAGCTGCGGCCGCGAGCCACCTTCGCCCCGAGCCTTTCCAAGCCGACCTAGAGCCGGTGTCGGCGCACCGCCTCGTATGCGGGACTCCCCAGCCTGCCGTGTGTCGCTCACACCCTCCAGCTGGCTGTTAACGAGGGTCTTTTGGCACAGAGAAGTACTCGTATCGGTACTCGGTATCGGGGAGTACCCAAATGTAAGTACTTGTACTCGGTCTGAAAAAAAAGTGGTATCTGTGCATCCCTAGTTAGAATTTATTCGGCAAAGGCGTTTCCATAATCCATTTAGTGCACCAATTAATTTTCGACGAGGGCAAAAACCAACTCAAGCAAATTGAACCAAATATTGTCATTTACATTCAGCTTCTCTAATGCGATACTTCAAAATGTGCCTTAAATATGTGAATGGAAACACGGCTATTGTTGAGTTTACAGTGTGTTCCGCTGCCCCCAAGTGGCAGGCTGCTTTAAAACTATAAAAAAGTAACTTCTATCACAGCAGAATGATCCACAAAACTAAAATAAATGAGTTACAGTACTTCTGACTCTGAGGATTATGGGGAAATGTAGTTTTTCTTTTAAGTTTTATAAGTTCCTCCCGGCTCCAATTAGTATTTAAAAAAAAAAAAGGAAAAAAAAGGCAAACAATTCCTCATCTTTCAAGTCCGGGAAAACACATTTTATGACTGCAGCTTTATCATAAACACGGCTTTCATTTTGTTTAAATAAAATAAAATAAAAATAATCTATAAACACGGCTCAAAAGGATTATTCGAACAAAAGGTGAACTTCCTTCAAATGAGATTGTTTTATTAAAACATTGGCTCACGAGATAACGATATAGTGTTCAAAGCACGACACGCTTTGAAAATTATACTGCTATCGTGTGTACTGACGCTCCGGCAAAATACCCCTATTGAATAATATAAGATGCTAATCAGAAAAAGATTTTAATATAATGAGAAAAAGATATCAATAAGAGATTTTTTTTTTTTTTTTTTGGTTCTGTGATGAAAGCAGTGTGTTTGAGCGTTGAGCCTTGCCCCGGTGGTGAACTGTGGGTCTGTGCGTGATTATGAGACGAGAGAAGAATGTGGTTCACTAACAACACGAGCCCCGAGGACGGTGCCTTCCCAGGCTGTAAAACACATTCTGGTGCTGTTCACACACACACACACACACACACACACACACACACACACACACACAGCATCAATGAGACGGACGCCCCGCTGGTTTCAAACTCAACAGCTGTCGGAGTGTGAAACCTGATAAAAGCTGAAGAGACTTAAAGCGTCGGCTCAGCGGAGGCTTCGTCCAACTTTTGATAATAAGGTGATACTTTACTGATCCAGCAGAGGTCAGAGGTCAGAGTTAAGCTGTGGAGCAGCAACCCCTGGAGCTGCAAGAGATTTAGTAACTTGCTCACTAATGCTTCACTAATCAATATCTTTTTTATATGAGCACTAAATCAAAAGACAGTTAAGCTCTGTAAAGCCCACCGTACGCGACCTGCTCCACAATCAGGGCTGTGTATCGGCAAGAATCTGGCGATACGATACGTAGCATGATACAGGGGTTACCATTCAATATATTGTGATACTGTATGAAACTGCATCAAATCTGAGTTAAAAAAAAGCATAAAAAAACATTACTTTTTTTATGCATTCAGACCATTGGGATCTGCATTTACATTTATCACAGTCCCTGTAACATGCAACATCATAGCACTACTTTGAGAGGACACATGCACTGAGACGGTGCATCTCTTTGCAATTGAAACTCGAATTTTACTCGGAGAGTGCAGACCTCACAGCTGGCGGTACCGTGAGGTGGTTGGCTTATTATTAACACGGTGTGTTTCCGTGTAACGTATCGGCGGATGCCTCTCACATTCAGCAGCCTTGTTATGTCTGTATAACGTTACACTACGTTGTCTCTCATCCCGTCATCTATAGCATTATGATCCGGATCGCCACCAAAATCTAATGGATTGTTCATTGTGCCAAACCCCACCCCTCCAAAACAATTCATTCAAAACCATCGCAGACTTTTGGAGTAATCCTGCTAACGGACAAACAAACAAACCAACGCCGGTGGAAACATAACCTCCTTCCTAGGCCTTCTGCCTTGGCGGAGGTAATGAAGTATTGACTGCATGTAAACTACTGATTCAAAATCAATAAAGTGTTTTTGAGAATCGATACAGTATCACAAAACATAATATCGTGATACTCAATATTTCCGATATTTTCTTACACCCCTACTGACAATACTTGCTGTGTTAGAGCGACTGTGGCTCAGAGGGTAGAGCACCAATCTGAATGTCGGTGGTTCGATACCCCGGCCGCTCTGGTCACATGTCGAAGTGTCCTTGAGTATTTAGATTAGATTGCATGGCAGTGTTTGAATGTGTGAGTGAATGGGTGAATGCTGACATGTAGTGTAAAGCGCTTTGAGTGGTCGGAAGACTAGAATTGTACTATATAAATGCAAGTCCATTTACCATTTATGGGAAAAAAATGAAGTTACAGACTCAAAAATAATGATATAAATAATTATACAATGCTCAAAAGTTACTAGGAACTCCAATAAGATTCCCGCGTCGAACCAAAACATCAAAAGGAACCTCAGTACCAGAGTCACTGTTTGTCTGAAGCATGTTTATTATCTTAACATTCAAGTGAAAATGTATAAATCGCTGACACAATCCTTTTGTTTTTACGTTGATGCTCCGTTTCCAGCCGTGAACCCTGCTCCTTATGAACACACCTGCCACTTTAGCAACCATTAAAGACTTAAGAGCTCAACATAACATCATCGTCATTAAGCCCTAATGATCTATAAATATGACTGACTTTTATCACCACGCCAATATGTGAATATTTTTTATTGCATTATCAGAAATGATACGCCATAAACAAGTAATATAAAAGCCTGTCTCCTAAAAAACGTGTTTTAAGATCTCTCTCGGTTTATATCTGGTGACGCCATGCTGCCAAGAGTCACAGAGAGCATGTGTCACCTCGGGCGCCGCCGGGGCGCTAACGACCCCGAAGAAAGTGAATTTATCAAACGGGGCCGATATAAAGGCTGAGTGGAGGGTCGGGGTCAGCTCCTCAGTCTGAGAGGCTGCTTTTATTATTCACTATTTGATATTTATGAGAGCGATTGATTGCACTGTTCTAGAGGCGGAGAGAGCAGTGGAGCTCGTTGGTCTAATTTACAGCTCATCAGAGGTCACAGGGGTCGTCAGGACACGATGATGTCATACAAATAACAATCGGTAGCATGGATGCCGACTATGGCTCGTTCAGATACACTGAAGAACACCTACAGAACAGAAAACCTTCGATGGATTGCATTGTTAATGCTAAAGGGATAGTTTGGGTGTTTTGAAGTGGGGTTGTATGAGGTGCTTATCCATAGTCAGTGTATTATCTACAGTAGGTGACGGTTGACACGACCGTAGTTTGGAGAAACAGAATGGAAGCAAAGCGATGTAGTGCTGTGGACTTGGGCAGCAGCAAAAAAGTATTTTAGACACTTAAAGAAATCTAAAATATGAGTTTAAGTGTACGCTATATTTAGAATATTTTTGCTGGTTTACCTTACCGTCAGGCAGCTTTACAATCTATGCTTCCGACGGGGAACTGAAGCCGTTATCTATGTTCTCGCCAAAGCCACCAGACTCCATACGAAAAAGTAGTAATTTTAACGTGGGCAGCAGCAAAAAACGTATTTTATACACGTAAAAGAAAGGCCCACTTAAAAAAAATCTATATTAGTTTCGGTGTATGCTATATTTAGGATATTTTCTTAGCTTTATCTTGCCGTGAGTCAGCAATTTATGACGGGGAACTGAAGCCATTGCATCCGTCTATGCTCTCGCCAAAGCCACCAGACTCCATTGAAAAAAACGGTAATTTTACCTCGCAGAACACGGGAGTTGCTGCCTCGATCGGCAGAACTATCCCTTTAAAACTTCAGTAGCACCTTTAAATATTGTCATTAAACAATTGACTGTTTATTCCCAGGCATAGGTCACAAAAAAGTGAGACTTTGACATAAAAAAGATCCGGACTTTTAATAAATAAATAAATAAAAACTGGTTAATGGACTGAAAGAGAGAGAGAGCGAGTCAATCACGATCAAACCAGAACAAGCTGAGAGAGAAAAAGAGATTCCTCAGGCGAGTGTGTGGAGAACAGGAGAATGGATAGAGCTGTCAGCTTTTCCAAAACAGACAGATCCCCTCCTCCTCCAGTCCATCATTAGAAAACACACACACACACACACACACACACACACACACACACACAAACACACACACACACACACCGCAGGGGTCTTGATATACGAGGTTGCGGTCATGTGCTCGGCTCGCGGTTGCCGCCGGTGACGATTGAATCACAGACCACGATGATGTCATATCTGTCTGGCTTGATAGTGTGTGTTTGTTTGAAAGTTATAAAAACCGACTGACCTCAGCTTTAGCAGTAAATCTCCTCCCATTTTCTTTTTTCGTTGTCTCAATTTTTCACCCCTAAAGATGAGACCTGATGCCACATGTGCAATTACTGGCAGTGAACTCAGCCCTGAGGGCTGATATATGGGGAATTACCCAGGATTACCTCGGCCGCCATTACCGAGGGGGCACGAGACGAGACGCCGTCATATTTAATAATGGAAATCATGATGTGCAGTCACGACTTTTAAATCAGGGTTTTAGGGAAAATTAATGGGACGACCAACATTTATTACCTTCCTTTTAATAAATTGGATACAGGGACACCGTTCAATATAGTGTGGTGGCCATGTGATGCTGGGTACGTCAGATAAAGTTGTTTTAAAACCACCGAGCTGGATGGATGATGTGGGGAAGTTGGAGAAGTTTTGGATCCAGGATTTGTGACGTAAATTGAAATGAGTCTTTAACATGGAAATTTGCTGTAAAAAAAGCAATGGCTTTGTTTTGAGATGTAGTTTTTGCATGAAACAAGATAATCATAATAAACATCATGTTGTCCTCAGTGGTGGAAGAAGTATTCAGATCTTTTACTTGAGTGAAAGAACCAATACTAAAGTGTAAAAAAATACTCCGTTACAAGCTTGTTGTGAAGGAGGTTAAATAACGCTCCAAACTACCAAAACTGGCATGTCCATTTTCAAAGGGGTCCCTTGACCTCTGACCTCCAGATATGTGAATGTAAATGGGTTCTATGGTTACCCACGAGTCTCCCCTTTACAGACATGCTCCACTTTATGATAATCACATGCAGTTTGGGGCAAGTCATAGTCAAGTCAGCACACTGACACACTGACAGCTGTTGTTGCCTGTTGGGCTGCAGTTTGTGATGATTTGAGCATATTGTTTTATGCTAAATGCAGTACCTGTGAGGGTTTCTGGACAATATCTGTCATTGTTTTGTGTTGTTAATTGATTTCAAATAATACATATATACATACATTTACATAAAGCAGCATATTTACCCACTCCCATGTTGATAAGAATATTAAATACTTGAGAAATCTCCCTTTAAGGTACATTTTGAACAGATAAAAAATGTGCGATTAATCGTGATTATAATCTACTGACAGTCCTGGTTATGACCAAATACCTGCAAAAGTTTTCCATGCTAACAGGCTAAACTTAACACGGTGAACATGGCAAACGCATATGTTAGCATGCTGGTCTTCACAGAGGCACCCGATTGGACGAAAGCTTTCACTCGGGGCTATCTGCTTATGGATTTCAAACCGGAACCAACACGGCGGCTCGTTTAGAAACTATTTTCTCTTACAGTATATTATGAAAATAATTCACCGAAATGTGTTTCTAAAATCATGTGAGACGAGAAATAAGCCACGCGGTTGCTAAATCTGTCCTCATTTCAGATTAACTACAGTTAGTTTACCTTGCCGTAAAGTTTAGAAGCGGTAAAACGTGACGGTCCTTCTATCGAAACGCAACGTGCCGCTACCAGAATGCATTGCATGGCTGCTTACATAGACAATGAATGGGGAAGCATGGAAATGACGGATCCTATGTGCACGTACCATTAGTGTTGTTGACCAGTCAGCAACATTCAGTAACGCCAACTTACCACCGATAGCTCCAGGCCCATCAGGAAGTAGTGACTTGGGAGCAGGGACTTTTTGGGGAGCGAGAGCCAAAGCTGGAACGTGGTTCCTGCAGTCAAAATGCAGGCAAAGTTCCTAAATAGTCCCTGGAAACATGGGCCTAAAGATGCTCATTCAACCTCATTCTTATGTAGCCTCTATGCATTTTTATTTTCCACTAAAAAATGCAGCTTTATCCTGAGTTGCCCCAGCATAAGGATCATTTTTTGTTTGCCCCAGAGATACTTCACTGTCTATCCAGCCCTCACACGTCCGTCCTTACATATCGTCCTGCAGGTGGTCCGCCTGTTATTGTCTTCCCCAGGTGTCTAAATAGGAAGACGCTGAAAGACGTGACAGATTCCTCAGAGGGATGAAGGCTGTTCTAGATACTCAAAGACAGATGCACACACTGATAGATGTCACGGAGGCCGTTGGCAGGTATATTAGGGTCAGGTGCAGCGGACAGATGCTCCATTATCATCGCAATCCTCCACCTTTAATCAGAGCGTCACTCATCCCTCTCTTTCTCTCATCCCTCTTTCATCTCTTTTCATTTCTCTCATTTAGAAGAGCAGGTGAGGTGGAAAACGAACAAGAAAAGGATACACAGATTAGAAATGATTATTTATAGCATCCCAATGACTCGTTTTTCTTTGATATGAGTCTTTTCTCTTGTCGGCCTGTGAGGGAAACTTGTTTCATGACTCACTCTTGCCTTTTCTCTCCACTCGGTCTTTCATCCTGGTGTCATCCATCTCTCTGCACTTTTGTTTTAACATTTTCTCATCGATTATCCTGACAGAAAAGTAATTTGTTCTCTCTTTTTTTTTGTTTGCTTTATTATCCAGCAACACAGACACGACGGAGGCACTAATTGCCTTCCTCGTCAGAGCAGTTGAACTTTTACACAAATGTCTCTCAGCGACTTGAGCTTTCGCCTGCTGTCTGACACACATGTCAAACTGTTGCTTCTGGTTTCTCAGTGCAATGGAAGCTCAGTGACGGCCTTTTTCTATCTCTCTCCATGTAGTTTTGCTTTTTTTTCGTGCGTCTTGGGGTGCAGCACCTATAGATAAAACAGTTTCCATGCTTGTATATGCTTGTGTTTGAAGCATATATCATAGAGTAAGTGTCCTATTAAAGCAGAACTACTGCTGGGAACTCTACTATCATTTTGGTTATTTGTGATCAGTTCAAACATGCACGTTTGGTCTGCATGCTAGTTCGCGTTCACGTGTAAGGTTCATGAGTTTTTGTGCATCCTAAAGTCCTCAAACATGTGTTTGTAAATTTTAAATTAACACACGAAATCCAAGACGGCTGACTACCTGTTGGCCGGAAAAATCTCAAAAATATTTAATATGATCTTGCAGAATTTTGTGAAAATCAAAGTAACTTTTTTTCTAACCTGCCTGCATTTGGGGGCGCTGTGGAGCCCGCTGGCGACACCCGAGCCCAATCACTACACAACTTTGCAATTTTCGCCAGTTCTGATGCGTATTCCAGTTTTTGTGAGTTTTCATCCTAAGTGCCTCAAAAATGCGATCTCACTGTAGAAAAATAATAATAATCTTAGAAAAAACAATAGGTTTCCTTGCCAGGGACCCAACTTCATGCTTGGGCCCTAATAATATTCAGCACTAGGCATACCACGACAACCGATACTTCAGTACCAAGTCGATGCCAAAATCCTGAAAACGTGACGGTACTTGTTTTTCTACAGTATCGCAGGTACTGTAGGTACCGTCAGGGACTAACGGCATCCCGGGGCCGATAGAAAATGTGTTTGGGACGCAGTAAAATCACTATAGGCTAGTTAACATTAGCAGCACAGTCCTGAATGGAGCTAACGGCTAACGTCAAAGAGAGGTGCCACACATTATGATGCTTTCAGGCTCTATACAGTAAAAATGAGTATTGGGTAAAGGTACATTCTATCGTTATCATGATGTGTTCAAGAGAAACTTGAATAAATACAGTTGTTTTAAGGAGATGTTTTCACCTGTTTAACTTTATAACAACAACCAGAATGCAAACGGCAATAAAGGATGTTGAAGTACGTTGGATTTATTGATTTACTTTAGTTGTTTACCGTGGTATTGGGTAATACACCTCTACACATAACAAACTGGGTAATGCATCTCTACACATAACAAAAAGCCATCTGAGAATAACTAATAATTAATGTTGAATAAGATAAGATAATCTTTTATTAGTCCCACAGCGGGGAAATTTGCAATATATATAATGTGTATAAAATTGAATAATGAATAATGTGGGATTATTCTTTATTTCATGGGCTGTTCAGGTCGATTACCATGACAATGGTCAACGGTACGAAGCATTCAGGTATCTGGTATCGTGACATCTCTATCCAGCACTCTGATAAGACGGACTCATAGAGGAGAGAGCAGGCAAATGCAGAAACTTGAGAACTTGACTGAAAAATCCTCCCTAGCACGTCTAAGATTAGACTACTGAAAGACTACTCCAGCAATTTAGTATTAAACGTGCATAACTGTGAGGGGTTTGTGGTTGTCTACTGGTTGAAAGGTATACCGCTTCATGTCTCGCCAGTTCCCCATCTTTCTCCCTCACCTCATTTTCTGTCATCTCGTTACTGTTTGCTAATAAAAGCTAAATTGCAGACCGTCGAAAATCTAAAGTAACAGACGGACTGAAATGTTCTGTACCAACTGATCATGTTGGTGAACGTTTACCTCGATCAGCCACTGGAGGTCGTGGAACCACCTTCTTAGTGACCGCTGCTTGCATCCTTTTTCTTCCTGTCCTCGCCGCCCTGCATCCCTCCATCCATCCCTCCATCCCTCCATCCATCCATCCCTCCATCCCTCCATCCCTGAGGGTCAGACGCTGCTTGTGTTTTTGTCGTTCATTCGGCCCCTCGCTGCCTCTCCACCCCTCTTTTCCATTCCTTTCTCTCTCTCTCACTCTCTCAGCAGAAATGCTTTATTGTGGTTTTTGGTGTTTCGGTGGAATTATTCCTCCTTACCCCCCGAGCTTTGGCAAATGACGGAATAAGCCCATGGTAATTCCTCAGCGCTAACCACAAACATGAGTGTGTGTTCATACATGTGTGTGTGTGTGGGTACTGTGTTTGCTCTCTGACGTCTATGGAAAAGAGTTCCCTCTCTCTCTTGGCTTCGCCCCCCTGAAGCTACAGGGTCGTATGTGTGTGACAGAGAGAGAGAGACTCAGCTCCGCATTAACAGCATGTAGCACCGTGAGCCGGTATGACTTTATAACGACAACTGGATGACTGATTTTACTTTTTCCACTTATCTCCTCACTTGTAATTATAGCTTGGTGAAAACAACCAGAATGTATCCACTAGTGAGCGTTCTTGGTGCACGTCCCAGAAGTCTCCTGTCCATCAAACAGCATTGGACTTTGTCCTCTTTGGAGTTTTTTTTTTTGCTGATGTAGTCTTGATTTTTTTAAAGCTGAAGTAGGCGAGATCGGAACAAATATGATGCAGCAGTGCATGAAACAGGTAACCTGAAAAAAATCATGTGCCTCTGTGTTCTCCGGTGCTCCTAACGGCATCTGCAAGATTTCACAGACCGGAGGAAAACAAGCAGTAAGAGCTGATCTGAGGTTTAGTTTTCTCTCAGAACACTTGAATTATAATATGCTGAAAGATTATTATGGATTTTTTTCCCAATGATGCCAAAAATGATGATGATTATTTTTTTTTTTGCAATTTTTATTTAGTTATTGAGTGTCAAGTTCGTGGTGCTGTACAGTAATAGCTGCTTTCACTCTTTTTGTACTGTTCTTTTAGTCTATTCTAAACTGCAATTACTCACTCATGAACCAAAGATACAATAAATACAACGTACAATAAAAATATACAATCCAAATACTGTAAAACCCCATTAACTGGAGTACTATCTTATCATGTGGGAATCAGTGGTAATGGGAGTCATGGGAATGAGACGCCTCTCAAATATGTTTATTGTGAAGCTGAATTCCACTTCAGGCCTTCAGAAATGGATTACACGCTTCAAATTTTCTCTTTTCTTTCACAATAGACATTTAAAAAGTACGCGTGAAACCTGATGGAACAACTGAGCAAAACAATAAATGCTCCTCATGAAGTCGGCCTTGTTTTAAAGATCATTATACGGGACAAACTGCGGCCTTTTTTTAATGAAGACAACACATGCTAGTTGAGCCAGTCCTGAGTGCGACCCCGTGACCTCACCATGTACATGTCACAGGAATGCCTTGTAGCCGAGGTGCTGAGTGCTCGTTTGTGACTTTGAGTGTGTGTGTGTGTTGTAAAGGTGTTGAAAGATCAGTCACAGCACCCTCTCCTGCTAAACAATACCAGCTGAGGTACCAGGGTCAAATCATGTCTAAACACACACAAAGTATGCTTCCACACATGCACAAAACACACTCGTGGCATGTTTGTCTGCACACACACAAAGAAACGTAACTGTAAAGTCAAACCGTCTCTATACAGAGAAATGAATCTGATGGCAAATGTGTTTCAAGATACAGAAATTAAACAAGATTATATGAGAATTTGTGAATAAATTATGATCAAAACATGATTTCTATACACAATCAAATGCAACCCAACTTCGTAGCGATGCTAGATAAAAAATACAGACTTATTGTACGTATTACGTATTATATTATCTGTTATGCACATTTGCCTGCCTCTGCTTCTTCCCCCGTAGACAAAGCATTCATTTCATGATGCCTCTCACCATTACAGGCCTCCATTCTACCAGAAAGCCTACAAAGACTTCTGCCGCTCGACTAATCATTTAATTGATTGTTTCAGCTCTACCAGGGCTCTACGTTAACTTGTTTTGCACGTAGCACTGGTGCTACAGAGGCTGAAAGTTTTGTAGCAAAGGCCACAAAATAGTAGCACGAGTTTACCGATTTAGTTTTATTTTGTTATAGCAGCTGGTTTACAAGGCTTCAGACTAACTTTTTTCACTAACGTCCTGAAAAATAATTTAAAGGGACTATTTGTAACTTTCAGAAGTGTTTCTTAACAGCGACACCTGTGGCTGTGAAATCAACGAAAGTCAGCGTCGAGCTCGCGCTTGTGCTCGCTATAAATAGACATGAACGAGCATCGCTCAAAACAGTGAGGCGACACACGTCAGCTAAAACCACAATATCACTCTATATTTCAGCTGCTTGGCAGTAATGTTAGCTGACCAGACAAAGGTCTCTCCATGAATCAATGCTGATACTGTGTTTGCTTCTCCTGCCTCAGCGCAGGCTGATGCAGCGGGGCTCCCCAGCGAGAAACTCGTCTCCCTCCGCCCGCAGCCGGTGAGAGCAGGAAGACACCGGCACCCGGTCGGTAACGAGACAACAACGTAACTCGTTGCGGAGCCCCGTCACTTCACAAGACACGGGAAACCTCTGTTGGTCTGGAGGAGCTGCAGCAGTTATTTCTGCACAAACGTCCACTGTACATTCACTAGATATTCTCAGAGCTAAACTAACTCTTCTGCAGTGTGGAGTGAGCGCGCGTTCACGTCTAGAGGTGGAGCGAGCTGAGCGAGAACGCGCGCGCTGTCTGAGTGAAGGCAGGCAGAGGAGCAGTGACAGCGGCCACACGCGAGCGCGCATGTGTTCCGACCCGGTACATTTATACGCTTAAAAAGTTACAAATAGTCCCTTTAAAGTGTAAACCGTCAAAAAAATTCAAAATGTTATCCTTTTACTTTGTTATTGTCATTTATGGTGGTTATTTACATAAAAACATAATTTAAAGATTAGGAATGATGATAACGTTATAATTTACACATAACCCTCACATCAAACAAACCGCTACAGCACTGCGGTCATTTCATTTATCGCATTTTTACGTAGCATGTGCGACATGTCGTACTGTACAGCCTACTGTTTGGGTTCATGAGGGGAAAACACAAAAACTTATATTTTTTAATAGCTGAAATAAATGTGTCAGTAAGCAGATCGGCCGAAGCCAAGTATCCAAGAAGCTTTTTTATTATTAATTCTGTTAAAAACTTCACCTGGATGTAGATTTCACAGAACCAAATTTGAAAGCACATTATTCAAGACACATTTTCTTTTCCTTATGTGAAAATATTAAAATATTTCCCATTCCTTAAACTCCTTTCACACCTGTGAACAATCTTGTTATGAAATTAAGTCCTCACATATCAAACGAATGCTCAGATGTAGGAAGTCCTGCATTCCCTGCAAGAGAGTGTTTTAATGTTTTACAGCAAGACAAAGGAGAGTAATTTAGATTCATAAATACTCGGACATGCTTTTCTTGACATACAGTACGTATAACTGGGAATGTAGAGTAGAAAACCAGGTCAGTTAGAGGGGTTTGTTTTCAGCGGTGGAGTTAAGGTCAGGTTCAGGTCAGGGAGAGGGGAAAGGTCAGCCTCACGGTGCTGAGTTAAAGACGGGGTAAAGGTTAAGGTAGGTCATGTAGTGGTGAGGTAACCAAGTGTGTGTGTGTGGGTGTATGATATGACATAATTTGTTTATCCAAAACGTGTGTGTGTGTGTGTGTGTGTGTGTATGTGTGTGTGTGTGTGTGTGTGTGTGTGTGTGTGTGTGTGTGTGGGAGCGCCACCAACCTCGCTCAGCCAGTAAATCTGACAGAACATTTGTTTGGCCTCTGAACCGTGATCACCCCTCAGAGTCCTCTTTCTCTTTCTGTGTGTGTGGAGACATTTCACGAGGCCTGCTGAAGCCATCAGGGATAGAAAGTAGAACTAGTAAGAGGGAAAGAGAGGAGATGCAATGTTAAAAAAATAAAATAAAACTTAAACTAAAAAAATAAAGGGATAGAAGAGGACGAAAAACAAATGATGAAAACGAGCGGAAATATTTCTGAGGCTGGTTCAGGCTGTTCTCATACACCGTTTGTAGCTATACATACGAAAAGTAATGCACTGTAATTCGTATATATATCCCACAAATCAATATGTAATCCACGTAATTGTGACAAAACGTCGCATAGGGAGGAGGTCGGAGTGGATGGGTGGGGCAAAAAACACTGAACTTTGGCCCAGGAGACCGCTGCTCGTGTCCCGTATGAAACCAGAAGTCAACGTTGATTTATTTGTCACGTAACTTTCGTACTTGAAGGATAACTTAAGTATTTTTCAACCGTGTTTTTGTCATCCACGTTGTCGAAATCATCTAAATATTCAGCCATGACATTGAAAATCTTTTAGAAAAACCCTAAGCTAGGGCTCGGCAGTATATCTATTGTATTGATATCGTGATATGAGACTAGATATCGTCTAGATTTTGGATATCGTAATATCGTTATACAGCACAGTCTTTAAATGGTTTTAAAGGCTGCATTACAGTAAAGTGTTGTAATTTTCTGAACTTACCACTCTGGACAAAGTGCTCGCTGCGCCCTCTCACGTAAAAGGTGCCAGAGGTCTGCGGCGATGTCTGCAACCCACCCGATCCGTCTTGACACGGACCAAGGAGGCTAACGCAAACGCGAGTCAGAGGGTGCAAGCAAAACCCCGTGGCGCAATGAAGGTGAGGGCCGGTGCGCACCGGCTGAGGTGGGATCCCGGCCCTGCGGGATCGGGCGCACCACCGGCCCGTCTCGCCCGCACCGTCGGGGAGGTGGAGCGTGAGCGCATGCGATAGGACCCGAAAGATGGTGACGAGAGGTTAACGTCACGCTGCCGTAAAGTGGTATCGGAGCCGTTTTGCGAGTACGAGTATATGAGCACAGTATCGGACCCGATACCCGATACTGGTATCGGTATCGGTGCATCCCTAAAAATAGGGTCCAGGTTGAAAAATACCAAAGTTATCCTTGAAGTTCCACCACTTCCGGAGTTATTTTAACCCAAACCACAATCTTTTTTCTAAAACTAAGTAGTTTTGTTGCATAAACCTAACCAAGTTGTTTTCTGTGAAGACGGTAGTTTATTTTGAAAAGACTTTATGCTTGTAGCAAGTGGAAATTGACACGTGTTGACGTGCACGAAAAATGAGGAATAACTTTTTGTAAGATATCATACGAACCGTTGTGTGATGATACATTCGCTGGTTTGATCCAAATTCGACTGAATTCCTTTATATGGCGAAATAGGGACTGTATTTCTGGAGATCCACCATGACCTTACAGAAATTGATGATGATAAATTAATGCAGATTAAGTTCAGTTGACATGTTTTTCATTCATGTCGCCCACTTTGCTTCAGCCAGGTTGATGGAATCTGCACTTTTTGAGACATTTCAAAGTCAAACACACTCAGGACTTTGGTTGACAGTTGATTGGATATAGACCCTTTAAGCATGCAGTCTTCCTCCAAGCTCTTTCTTCTCCTCCGTCCCTCCTTCCATCCGGTGATCGTCTACAGTAATGACCATGACTCCCGTAGCAGAAACACTCTCCTCTGCACTATTCACCCCCGGGGCTTTTAAGACGGAGGAAAAAAAAAAAAGGAACCAAGAGAAATTGCGAAGCGGGCCGTGATGGGAGGAAAGTATGTGGAAGGAAATGAGAAAAGGAAAGTGCAAGACAAAAAAGAACGTCAGTGGCATTTTTTTCCCCTTGTGCACTCTTCACCTTCCAGGATGGGAAGAGGTGAAAAGGGCAGCGAGAGAGGGCAAAAATCGGGACGAGAACGAGGAGGAAGGGAAGTGAAGACGAGCGATAAAGGGGGGATGAAGAAAGAAAATATGAAGAAAGAAGAAGAAGTGTTTTGAAAAAAAAAAGGATGAGCGGTTCTAGGAGGATTTTGTCGAGCATGTCGGGGTCTCAATAGAACCAGGGGGGCCCTCTTTAGAGAGAAAGACCGTATATTTGTGGGTGTGTTAAACACATTGACCCCAAGTTTCCCATCGGGAGGAGAGGGTGATGAGGGGAAGAGAAGAGAGTGGCTGGGAATAAGAGACGACAAGATGAAATAAACGTAGAAGGAATTGAGTGAATGAATCAGAATCAGAAAATAATGAGGTTTTGTATTCACCAATTGGCCACTCTTTAGTGCACCGAAGCAGGCGGTTGTTGTGCGACATAAATTAACGGAAGTGGAGAGCGCAAATGAAGTGGTTGGAACGACAAGATGGAAGTAAATTCTTCTCCGTCGGGTCAAGAAGAGGCTACAAGTTGGAGCCCACCATTAGCTTCTCTCTGACCTTCCTGTGCCTGTAACACCAGCCTTATGAACCCTCATCACTACATCACCAAACCCTCTGCGCCACGCCGTGAACTCCCTACGAGCCCATCAAGGACGCTCTTACGAGCCCCCGAGCGCCATTTAAACTACGATTTCCCAGGCAGGCCCTTAAACGCTGCACAAAGGCCCTCCTGTCACCCAAACTGACACCAAAACCTCTCCAATCGCACCGCTGCACACACACACACACACGGAGGAGTGGCCTTGTGGTTTGGAAGCTGTGCTGTAACTGCAAGGTCACGGGTTCAATCCCTGCAGTGGTCAGTCAATAAGACACTACCCTCCGTTTGACCCTTTGGAGGCCTTTAACGTGATCATTTCCCATAGCGAATGCCAATAATGTAATAAAACAAGTGCAATGAAGCCTGTAATGTAATAAGAGGCAAATAATGCAAGAAAATATCAAAATAACAATATAATGCCAGCATCGTTAAACTAACTTGTTCATTATTAACTCTCAATTCTCAAGCCAATTTTCGATTTAATAGGACATCAATATTTAAGGCAGCTCAACAACCTTGACAAAGAGACGCAGGCAAAAACATAGTCTTTCATGCACTGGTCAATTGTGGACTATTTTGCTTCCATTACATGTCTTCTTATAGACGAATGGAAAGATCCAAAATACACAGTTTGGACAACTATTTGTGTCTGTAGATTTCTCCCAAATTCACCAAAAGTTAGCATTAGATAATGCCTCATTTGCATATTTGAACATAACATTTCAGAAAACTTATAATACAAAAGATAATTGTCTTAATGTAAGTAATCAACTGGGGAAGTTTCATGGTGATATTTATTAGTTAATGTTTTTTACCTTATTCACCTGTAGTGTCTTCAAAATGTATGAAATATTACCGTTTTCTCAAAATTAGTTTTTTCTCACTGTGAGCCAGAAATCTCCACTTCAGTAGCACTTACATCCATCAAACTTTCCAGTTTCATTCCTATCTATATTCTGAAGGTTTTTACAGAGGGGTTTGTTCATATATCATTTATAGCCTGATTTATACAACATTTTATGCCTAAAAACATGGCGAAAATTGTTTTGATTTGTGGAGTGATAAAAAGAGATATCCAAAATCCCCTCTGTAAAAATCTTTGACTCTAATATGTCAACAAAATGAAACAATAACTTTGAACCTGGCTTTATCCAATGTTCAGATTTCTGTTCTGGAAATGTATGAAAATTAGCACATATTTGATACGATAATGCCTCATTTGCATATATAAACAGACATTTTCAGAAAACTTATAATACAAAAAATAATTATCTTAATGTAAGTAATCAACTGGGGAAGTTTTATGGTGATATCTATTAGTTATTTTTTATACCCTATTCACCTGTAGTGTTCAAAATGTATGAAATTGTACCGTTTTTCTCATACTCTGAGCAAGAAATCTCCACTTCAGTAGCACTTACATACATCAAACTTTCCAGTTTCATTCCTCTCTATATTCTGAAGGTTTTTACAGAGGGGTTTGTTCATATAACATTCATAGCCTGATTTATACAACATTTTAATCCTAAAAACATGGCAAAATAGTTTTTTTAATGGCTGTTGACAGTATTTTCTGATTTATGGAGTGATATAAAGTAGAAACCTTTGACTCTAAATTGTCTAAAAAATTAAACAAGAGTTTTGAACCTGAATTTATCAAATGTTCAGATTTCTGTTCTTGAAATGTATGAAAATTAGCACTTAATTGATAAAATAATGCATATTTAAACATACATTTTCAGAAAACTTGTAATACAAAAAAAGAATTGTCCTAATGTAATGCTTCATGGTGATATCTATTAGTTATTTTTCCCTATTCATCTGTTGTGCCTCCCCTTAAAATCAGAGGGACAAAACGGTCAAAGAAAAGCAGGATACAAAAAAAGTGTAGTCCGTTCTCATGAGGAACTTTAAAGTTCCTGACTCTGGGCCTGACCTTTGACAGCACCTTCTGAAATGTCAAAAATGCAGCGGCATCGATGAGAAAATAAGCCAGGTTTTCTCATTTCCTCAAAAATTGCCTCTTCAGAGTCATATAAGGTTTTTGCAAGATGCTAATGATTTGTTTTAGCAGTGGGGGGGCTCTATGGTAGCATGTTATAAATACCTTACGGGCCCCTTAGCAGCATCTTACGAGGGCCTTATGAACTGCTCATGAACCCTGGGTCTTTTCCCAGGCACCTTAAAGTAAACAACACAGAGGCTCCTTAACCCCCAAGATGGTGGACTTACTTAACAAGACAGACACATTAGTGCTGGTCAGCGCCGAAAAATCCAGCGAAACATAGCTGCCTGTAAAAAAAAAAAAAAAGTAAAAAGGAAATGACATGGTTATTAACAAATTAGACACTTTGACCTGGAAAATCCATTCAAACTTTAATTGTAGGCTAATTCACCAGGGCATTAATAAGAAAGTCAGACTCCATTTATGGGAAAAATGTTTTTAACATTTTTACACATGTTGCTTCAGTTTTTGAGAACACAAATGTTACGACCATATTGACGTCTCACCTTTAAACTTCAAAAGCATTATAATTCCAAAACCCTTCTATGACACATGCCACCACAAATAATAAGAACTTTTTTTTTAATCACGCTGGTATCAGATCGGTACTCGCTATCGGCCGATACCTCAAGTTCAGCAATCGGAATTTTTGCAGGAAAACCAAAACTGAGGTAAAAGAGGCTTAAAAGCTGAGTAGAGCTGCAGAGTTGGTGATGATTCATGGTGGGTTTCTCACTGCCAGAAGTCCTTTTAGCATCACATTTGGTCATTTTGTTCAGTCTTAAAGAGGACCTGTTGTGCTTTTCCCCTTTTCTGTAGTGCATTATATAGTTTTTCTGCCTCCGCGCCGGCGACAGTAGTGGCCGGAGGCATTATGTTTTCAGGTTGTCCGTCCATCCCATTCTCGTGAACGCACTATCTCAGGAACACTTTGAGGGAATTTCTCCAAATTTGGCAAAAACGTCCACTTGGACTCAAGGATGAAGTGATTCGCTTTTAGTGGTCAAAGGTCACTGTGTCCTCACGTCCGCCCCATTCTTGTGATATCTCATGAACGCCAAATTGAGCAAATTTCTTCAAATTTGGCACAAACGTCCACTTGGACTCAAGGATGAAGTGACTAGATTTTGGTGGTCACTGTGACCTCACGTTCATGTGACCTCACGTTCATCCAACTCTTGTGAAAGCGACAACTCAAGAACGCCTGGAGGGAATTGTTTTACATCTGCCACAGAAACCACTTGGACTCAAGGATGAACTGATTAGAATTTGGTGGTCAAATGTCACTGTGATATCACAAAACACATTTTTGGCCAACACTCAATAATTCACATGCTAATTATGACAATTTTGCACAAATGTCTAACAGGATAAAATGATGAAGTGATGACATTTTGGACAGACATTGACGTAAACTGCATCTTGACTGGTTGGCGGAGGCATATAACCGCGCCGCAGCAATTCTAGTTTTAGATATCTTTCATAAAATAATTGATATTGATATTAACCGTTACTTGCAGCACTAGATTTAACTGTTATCTGCACACAGCCGGTTGTTCCACTGAACCTCCATGATGGCGCCAGATGTCATTCCATGCTGCAGAGACCCGTATTGGTGTCTTCTGCTCTGACTGCTGCAGCAGCGATCCTCCACGTTACAGGCTAATGAGTTTGTCACAGCGCCCGTGCCCGTCTCCTCTGGCCCCCCGTTCCCGTTTAATACGCCCTGAGAGCCTTTTACATGCGTGTTCTTTTTACTAACACATGAAGAGGGTGTGAAAGTCAGAAAAGAGGATGTGAAGTCCATGTTAACAGTGTGGGAGACATGACTTTTCCCACTCGTATATTGACAGACTGTCAGGCGAGGGTCAGCGACTTACTGTAACACAAGTGTGTGTGTGTCTGGGTGTGAGTCACCCAGCTAAAGGCCGATCCCTGTGCCAGCTCTCTGTTCTGTGTCACTATTAGAGAGCCGCTCAGAGTGAACACATCATTAAACCTCAATAAAAAGCCTTTATTCACCCCCAAATTATTACAGCAACATGTGTGAAACAAGTGTGTGTGTGTGTTGAGAGTGTGTAGTAGTACAGTACACGAGAGAGACAGACTGAGGGAGTTCACAAAGAGTACTGTATTCCTCTTATAAAAGCCTTTGTATTTAGTAATATTCTTGGAAGACGTGTGTGTGTGCGCAGCGGTTGGTCCAGTCATGTCAATGTAATGGAGCATGATGACTTTTTGCTGTAGGTGCCAGAGAACGAGAGAGCGCAAGATGGGAAGCAAAACCTAGAGAGAGAGAGAGAGAGAGAGAGAGAGACGGAGTACAGGCCCAGTAACACCAGAAAGTGGTACAGCGAAATTCACCCTTGCGTGAAATACTTTGTTTTTAGTGACTACTCACAGGGCTAGATTGGGAGCTACTGCAGCTGGCGAGCTAACAGCTAGAATGCTAGCCAGAAGGGAAGAGAGAAGGAGATGATGAATGACTGACTGACTTTACACTGCATTGCTTTATGGCAACATTTGTGTGTGTGCCAACATAAGGGTTATTAGTTTTAGTAGTCAATACTAGTAAAATTCCACGATTCTCTGTACCCAGTTCGATACCACGGTAAAAAACCAAAACAATAAATTCCATCTACTTCAACATCCACTCCTTTATTACAGTTTGCACTATTATTTTGTCAATTTATTATTTATCTTTGATGATCTGCCTCAAGTTTCCAGCGAAAAACTAAATTTTTAGATTACATTTTAACGCATCATTATGACGTTATAATATACCATAGCCCAATACAATTTTTTACTGAATAGAGCTTGAACACATCATAATGTACCTTTGTATGTTAGCTGTTAGCTCTTTTATTTAGCGTAGCAGGACTGTGTTGCTTTCCGCCTGCTAACAGTTAACGTTAACAAGCTTTCCATCTTGGTTTTTGGCCATTGCCATCTTGGTTTTTGGCCGTCAGTTTCTTGGTTTTTGGCCGTCGCTATCTGGGTTTTTGGCTGTCGGCATCTTGGTTTTTGACCATTGCCGTCTTGGTTTTTGGCCGTCGCTATCTGGGTTTTTGGCTGTCAGCATCTTGGTTTTTGACCGTTGCCGTCTTGATTTTTGGCCGTTGGCGTCTTGGTTTTGGCCGTCCCCAGGATGACGGTATGCCGTTAGTCTGTAGAAAAAAACGAGTACCGTCACATTTTCAGACTTTTGGCATTGACTTGGTACCAAAGCATGGGTTCTTGTGACATCCATAGCCAACATACACCATTTGGCCAAAAGTATGTGGACACCCCTGCCCCATGCCTATGGTTTCCTGTGTCAACAATCTCAGAACTCATCGGCGAAAGGTCTGACCAAGATTTAGCTTCTGGGGGCAACGGCCAATACTTTTGGGCATCCTATGTAGCCAGCAAATATCCGGGCCAAGACTTCCTCTTCCGTGCGCTATTGTCTACTGTCCGATTAGCAATTTTAGATGCAAGACTAGAGTCAGAGTTGAGAGACGGTGTCTACGACCTGATTGTATATCTGCATTCATATCAGTTTATAGAGATTAATAAAAAGCTAAATCATCGTCAGACAATAGCCAATGGGTTCCGCCTCTTTTGGTGTCCACACAGACTCTTTACCTGCATGCAACCAAAGCCTGCTCAAACATGATTGGCCAATACTACCAGAATGCTTCTGATACCAAAATCTTGTCCCATATTCATACGCAGAATCTCTTTATTGAGATTAACATGACAATGACTCCCCCGTGCACAAAGCCAGATCCATAAAGAAATGTTTTTCCCAGTTTGGTGTGGAAGAACTTGACCTCAACCCCATCCTACTCCTTTGGGATGATATGGAACAAGCCAGACCTCATCACCCAGCATCAATGTTGGACCTCAGTAATGCTCTTGTGGCTGAATGAGAGTAAATCCCTACAGCCAGGCTCCAAATCTGGTTAAAATCCTGAAACCAGAAGAGGCCAAGTAGTGAAGTATTTGTTCAAAGTGTGTGTACATGTCTGCATAAACATCATGTGCTCATATTTTAAAATGGCAGGCCCATTCATTTACATGCATAAGATAAATGTGTGCATACTGGCCTCTACCTACTGTGTGTTTTATTAAAACATGTAGCCGTGCCCATCCAGGTCACCACAGTCAAGCTTTATGTGATGAATTGAGTTCAAGTTAAAAGTCTCAACACCACCGCATTGAGATTCAGCTACACACACACACGGGCCAATGATATGCGTCACAGCCTGTACTGTAAGCTGGACTGGGATATGACCGCAGCCTACGCAAAACGGCTGGCTGGGTCCACACACACATACACTTGCCCAGCAGGGTCCGGGAAGGCCTGGTCCTGATCCGGGGTTTGTGTTTTGGCTTCGGTCCGGTCATCACTCTTCAGCTCTGCTCGCTGACCGAAAGTTCACCTTCAACTTAGTGCTTTTGAGGACCTTTTGCGTTGCTGTAATAAGAGACTTGATTCAAGTTTTTCAGTTGGCTCGAGACTTGACTTGGCCCAGAAGGATATTCACCAAGTCAATCGAGACAAGTACAAGTCAAATCTTGAGTCTCGGCAGGAAAGCAAATAAACGCCTCAAAGTGTCTCAAAAGTCTTATTTCAGTCAGGTTTAAGAGCATACATTAATATGCATTTATTCATATATTAATAACAGTTTATTAATGTGTATCTATTAAAGTATTTATTGCATTTATTACATCAGTGATGGATGATTCTATTTTGCCAATAAAGGTCGTAAAACGTTTAGTTGACTGTATTTGAAAGTACTTTTCTCGACTTTTCTGTCACGGACAATTGACTTGACGCTAACCTGATGTGGTATAGCCTTAGACTGTAGACATAGAAGTGGACATAGTCAACATGAAGTCACCCATTGGTTTGTGGACTACGCTTTTGAAGCCTCGAGTTCAGCATTTTGACCGTTGCCATCTTGGCTTTTGGCCGTCGCCATCTTGGTTTTTGGCCGTCACCATCTTGGTTTTTGGCCGTCGCCATCTTGGTTTTAGGCCGTCATCATCTTGGTTTTTGGCCGTCGTCATCTCGGTTTTTGGCCATTGCCATCCTGGTTTTTGCCCATCGTCATCTTGGCTTTTTGGCCATCGCCATCTTGGTTTTGGCCGTCACCGTCTTGGTTTTTTGGCGGTTGACATCTTGGCTTTTGGCCATCGCCATCTTGTTTTTTTGGCCATCACCATCTTGATTTTTCTCCGCATTGGCTTCCTTTTTTCAGAACCGGAGGTTAAACCACACCCGGAAATCTTTACATCTACTGTTTTCAGACAGAGCTAGAGCTGTAGTATAAATCACCTCATCCAGGAGGCCCATCTCATCCAGTGGGCCCACTCGTTCACAGGGCTCTCCTCCTCCAGGAGGGTTCAGACTGACGAGCTGAGAGTGTGTTATTGCTACCGACCCAATCACATGCTGGCAGAACACACACACACACACAGAAACACACACATAGAATTACACTAATGCATGCATGCAAACTGGCATACAGTGTCTCTCTCTGACCCCGAGGCAGTCCCAGTCATGTGGTTGTGGGAATGTCGCTGGGATTTGTGTTTCAGTGACTGCAATAACAGGGATCAAATGGGAACATGTGGATAGAATTCCAAACCCGGGGCAGAACACAGCGGTGCTTGTTTAGGCCCATTTTTGATGTCGCTGCTTTTCATGAGGATTAGTTTTATGGCGTTTTTGTTTATCATTAGGGAGAAGGCAGCGAGGACAGCGCGGGCCAAAGACGTGCGACAAAGCTCGTATAAGAAAGATCTGAGGCCCTAAACGCACCACGGCCTCTCTGTGTGACTCCCAAAAATATCCACGAAAACACATAACTCCAAACTACTTCAATAATCATCCATGATGAGTTTTTATTTTCATGCTGGTAAACCAAAAACTCACTTTTCACACGTCATTTGGTCTCGTTATTTTAAATGTCTATGACCTCTGTCTACCCGGTCATGCCTGTTACTGACTTAATTTATGTGATATTTTCATCACCTTACACATGCTGCTCCTGACGACTAAGGAGGCGACATACTGCAATATCACCTGGATTCAATACAAAGTACAATCACAAGCCTTTTTTCAATTAAGTTTAAGTAAGAGATAATGTACAGCGTCATTGTTGTGAGAGAATCCCCGACAGGGATCCACGATGCTGCACGGTGGACCCCGACTCCTGAAGGGGATTCTGTCACAACAATGACCCGCTAGCTGTACATTATCCTGCTTACTTACTTAAGTGAATACAGGACATTTCCTTGTAATGGAGTGTTTACTTACAAACAGTCTGAGCATGTCATCCACCACTGCTTTTATTTTGCTGCATATTTACTGTCTTCAGTGATGATCGACCTCAAAATGCTGACAGTTTTTTCCACACGAGTTTCACATTTTTGAGACGTGTCTGTTTGGTTTTATATAAACTACATCAGGCTGATGTTAAATGCTCTATTATGCTTTATATTATAGTCTCTCACACATACTGTAGGAAATCCTGCCTTCTTTATTTGTGGAAATAAAGAAAACGTCTCATCCAGTCCAAAGGTCAGCCTGGAGCGTCTCAGTGAAGCACGCTACTGAATTATTCATAGTTGTCATAGTTTGGAAGATTATTTAACGGTTTCAGCTGACAGTGGTTATGTGTTTTCACTCAGCGTTTTGAGGTTTGTTCTCATGCTTTTGTGTGACGGCGGCGTAGAAAGTCGTGGTTTTGTTCTTGTCTTCACGTGACGGAGCTCGTTGCCTCCGTCGGAGGTGTGTGCGTGTTTCGTAGTTGTCGTGCAGGGCGAGGCTCACAACATGAAATGTTTTATGCATGAAGAGCACTTGTAGGAGAAAGCTGGTATTTCCTGTATCTGTACACACACACGGTCCCCGCTGTCCTTTTGCCCTCGTCTTTTTTAAATTTCCTGCATTTAGTGTCTGGATGCTTGTTTGGTTTGGTGGGGAGGACGGGGGGGATATAGGGCACTTTTCATAAAGGACAATACTAACAGAATCCTTCAGGCGAGGTCACGGTGCTCAACTATTCTCCAAAATCCTTTTCTTTTTTTTAAACATCTGTGACCCCCGTCTACCCGGTCAAGCCTCTCACTGCTATGAAATGATTCACTTTATCAGACTTCTTGTTGCTCAAAATTGACTTCCACCTGCTCCTAACATACTGCGAGAAAGCTCTAGAAGTGAATTACAGGTAGCTGGAAGGCTCTATTTCTCTCAATGAAGAGTGTGAGACGGTTTGGCCTGAATGTGGCACGTGGATTTCAATCACTTAAATAACATGGAGATGAAACAAGTGAAGTACGGTAGAAATACTTTGCATATTCTGCTCAAAATCAGATGAATCAGACTCCAGCGGTGCCTCCGGCAGCGACCAGCCCACCGCGGACAGACCCAGATCCAGCTTTGCTGCCGCCTTCGACCTGCAGTCGGAGCTCCGGGTGGAGGCGGAGAGCTCTGTGCCCGGCAGCAGCTGGCTCTTCCTCCGGCCAGGAGTACAGCTTCGTAGGGCTGTCGCAGGGAAGAATTTTCCCCATTCGGTGATAATGATTGGGTCAACAACGCAATTATTATTGCCTTTTTTCCTGATTTTATTGCTGTATAAATAAGCTTTATTGTTAGGCTATTTCTAGGTACAGTATATTGTTGCTTATTGAATGACAAAAAAGGGTAAAAAGTGACAGTGACGAGCGCAGCGTTTTTCCCAAAGTTGAACATTTTTCAACTCACGGAGACCAGATAATAAACACCAAACGTGCAGCGCTCAGCGCAGAATAGACGTTCAGCGACTCTTCACGCTGCTGGTGTTCGTAGCATAGTATAAATACATGCAAAGAAAAAAGGAAGAAGAAAATGTGAACATAGCGGTTGTGGCGGTTGCTTGCCATCCCCTGCGGTTGGCTTGGTATTGCAATATGGAGGTTATTGTGACAGCCCTAGAGCTTTGCCTCGCTGCCACCACGCTGCTGGAGGCCCGCGCCGTATCACTGGGCCCGCTGGAGGGAAGTGGGGCACGGGAGAACCAGAACCAGGACCAGGACTGAGCGGGGCAGACTGTCAGACCCTGCTGCAGTAAAAAGAGAGGTTTTCTAAAGGGAATCTGGTGCTCGGAAAAACTACCGCTTTTGTCCACAGGGACCGCCAAAATCAACACAAAATGAAAGTTCCTCACGGTAGCTTTAAAGCGAATGATTGATAGAGACAACAGGAAGCATTGGTTGCTCGCTCAAACGTCGTAATGTTGTATTTTCGACATGGGAAGTCAAATACACGATATGCTCCACATTTAAATGGTATAAGTAAGTTTAAAAATATCTCACCTTGCTTGATAAAGGTTCTAAAAACACGTGGCCGTAATGAGCTCCAGTGTAATGTCATATAAGGCAAACTCTTATTTCCCAGCTGTCCCTGACCTCAATCAGGAGAACCAGAATAATCTGCTCCTCTTTTTACCATTCCTCTCTCTCATGTTTTTACTCCTGGTTCTCCATCACTTCTTCTCCATCTCTCTCTCTGTTCTACTTTACAGCAGAAAATAAACTCCACTTGCATCAGTCAGGATCGATGCACAGGAAGGGATGCACACACGTGCAAATGTACACATATAATCACACAAACACACGTGCAAATGTACACATATAATCACACAAACACACGTGCAAAACGACATTTTGAGTCACGCAGAAAAGCGAGGCTCCAGCAGTGTTTTGGTCCAGTAACGCCAGCGAGGAGACGGAGTCTTTCTGAGACAGAAACCATATAAAACGTGTTTATTTTTCCCTCTCTGGCCTTTGATGGCCAACTGGATCCATATGGGCCTCGGCGGCTCTGTTTAGCTGCTGGGATTCAGACACTTTAAACTGTTTTCCACATGGTCAGACGCTCGAGGTCACCTGTTCAAGTCCTGATTTAAACTCGGCTGGCTGCTCTGCACGTTAAATCCCCGTCTCCTCCCACGTCTTCACATCCACGGGGTCAAAGGTTCAAATCAGGATTCTTTAGTTGTTATTTACTTAGTTTTTTTACTACAAGCAGCAGCTTTTTCATGTGGCTCTTTTTGTCTGGTGTTTGTTTTAATTTGACTCCCCATATTTTCACCAAATGTTTGGATCAAAATCTTCCAGCAGGTCACAAGTTAAAATCCTCGCTCAGCATGTTGGCGGGTGATGACTTGAAGTGAAATCTCTGTTAAATACCAAAGTTCTGGTTTTCATTTTCAGTCCGAGGTTTTATCTAACGATTAAATACAATCACATTATAATTATAAAGAATAGAGCATGTCTGAGATAACACACACACACACACACACACACACACACACACAGCGTAACCTCAAAACCACAGTTGTGTCTCCTCTCCATCTTTACAGCCTCAGTAAGACGTCACAACTCTTGTTTTAAAAGCCGGAAAAAAAGAGTCATTTGAGTCGGTTTTTGGTGTTTCTTTTTATCTTTTTTTTTTTTTTTTTGTCGGTCTTTGGCCCACGCAGACAGATGTAAAGGCTGCAGGACTTCTGTCTCTCTCTCTGTCGGCCACATCCATCCATCCTACTCGAGTTGTTGTTCCGCTTTGTTGAGCAAAAATAACAAACCAGAGGAGGCTGAAAGAGAGAAAGATGAAGTCTGAATGCTGCCGTCAGATTAACGAAGAGGCTGCAGCACAAAGTTAGAGCACTGTAATATATTTATTACTTAAGTATCGTCTCATGCACAAAGAAGCAGTTTAATGAAGCACAAAATAAGCCAAATGTAAGATGTAAGACCTGGACCGTATTTTCCCATGTGTCTAAGTGACTAACAGGGACAACACTTTCTGAAGCTGGTCCAGTATTGAGGCAGAACGCAGCAGATGGCAGCTGCTAAACGCTCTGTAATGTAATCGCTCGGGGCAACGCCATTTATTTTCCTTTGGCGCAATGCATGATGGTATATAGTGCCTGTTTATAGTGACCATCGTTGTCAACTATTTTTCACAATGCATTGTGGGATACTTTGAGTCCCCTATGGTATAATAATTCTCAGTATTAGGGCTGTCAATCGATTAAAATATTTAATCGCACATTTTTTATCTGTTCAAAATGTACCTTAAAGGGAGATTTATCGAGTTTTTAATCCTCTTATCAACATTGGAGTGGGCAAATATGCTGCTTTATGCAAATGTATGTTTATATTTATTATTGGAAATCAATTAACAACACAAAACAATGACAAATATTGTCCAGAAACCCTCACAGGTACTGCATTTAGCATAAAGAAAATATGCTCAAATCACTTTGACTTGCCCCAAAACTGCATTTGATTACCATAAAGTGGGCATGTCTGTAAAGGGGAGACTCGTGGGTACCCATAGAACCCATTTACATTCACATATCTGGAGGTCAGAGGTTTAGGGACCCCTTTGAAAATGGCCATGCCAGTTTGGAGCGTTATTTAGCCTCCTTCCTGCTAGTATGACATGGTTGGTACCGATGGATCCTTTAGGTTTTTCCAGTTTCATTTGATGCCAGTATCTTTACTCTAGTGTTTGAGTGATTTCGGACACAGCCACAGTAGAGGTGACCACAGAGAGGGCGGGAGGGATAGAACAAAGGTCAACAGGGAGTGCAGACATTTGGTAAAACAAAACCTGACAGAGGAGCTGACGACCTGAATCCACCTCCTTTCATGACGAGCAGTACGCCCCAACTGTTTCTGATGTCTGTCAGATAATACAAGGAGAAGGCACTGGGATCGGTCACAGGTTACTGTAGCAAAGTGAAGGTCAGAGAGCTCGCCTCGCATGAAAACTGTAGTGGTGAAATAAAATAAGTTGCTCAGAAGGAAGTATTTGAGCTTCTCTTAGCAGACGCACGTGGACGTTTTGGTCGCCCGACAGACTAAAGACGCGTCTCAGTTTTTAGGCCCGTCCCTGAACGCGACTGTCCATCTCTGCCTCCTGATGTCACCATTTATTTATTTCTTCTTCTCTCTCGTGTTCCCATTTTACCTTTTCTCGCTTGTGGTTTTGTGGTTTCCCGAAGACGAGTCAAACGCCGCTCCCTCCGGTAGCCAAGACAGACACGGTCGGCTGGAAGAACACAATCATTCTCATTAACTCCTCGCTCTCTCTCCATCTTAATTTTTCCCTCTCTCTGTCTCTCTTCAATGATGTGATAAACATCCACAGATGTGGATGGCGCACACACACACACACACACACACACACACACACACACACACACACACACACACACACACACACACACACACAGAGGACAAGTAGCAGCCTGTTAGTGTGTTGTGAAGCTTTATAATTGGTCCATTTATCTTCATGTTAATATAATGTGGTGGAGTCCATCTAACCGTCACTGGGAGACGATTGGTTTCATATGTGAGCCTGGAGCATCCTCTCTCTCACACACACACACACACACACACACACACACACACACACACATTTTGAAAGGACTCCTGTGTTTTTTTTTCTCACAGAAACTCACATTAAACACACACACACACACACCTTGGCATGCAGTAGAGTGTTTCTGCTGGGACGGTCCGATGGTTGCACACCATTTCATCACTCCCTCCTCACCCTCTTCCTCCATCTCTGCTTGTCTGCTTGTCCCTTGGATGATCTCTCCATCTTTGACTCTACGTATCTGTGTTGCTCTCTGTGTATAAAGTGTACCAGGTACTCCGTCAGGTCATTTCAAACTAAAGCACATTCATGGCAGGTTGGTAAAGTTAAAGCTGGAGTGATTATATTGGCATCATATGAAACTAGATCCATTGGCAACAACCATGTCATACTAGCTTGTCGGGAAGGAGGCTAAATAACGCTCCAAACTTGCGCTCAATTTTGGCGTTCAAAATGTACCTTAAAGGGAGATTTGTCAAGTATTTAATCCTCTTATCAACATGGGAGTGGACAAATATGCTGCTTTATGCAAATGTATGTATATATTTATTATTGGAAATCAATTAACAACACTAAACAATGACAGATATTGATCCAGAAACCCTCACAGGTACTGCATTTAGCATAAAACAATATGCTCAAATCATAACATGGCAAACTGAAGCCCAACAGGCAACAACAGCTGTCAGTGTGTCAGTGTGCTGACTTGACTATGACTTGCCCCAAACTGCATGTGATTATCATAAAGTGGGCATGTCTGTAAAGGGGAGACTCGTGGGTACCCATAGAACCCATTTACATTCACATATCTGGAGTTCAGAGGTCAAGGGACCCCTTTGAAAATGGACATGCCAGTTTGGAGC
>CAKAKR010050663.1:0-19888 GCA_916700685.1 Adelosebastes latens
AGTAAAGTTGTGTGTTCAACAGGGACAAAACATTTTCTTTTGTTATTATTTCTCATCGTTTCCAAAAGTCTCGGAGGACAAACAAAAAACAGTTTTAAGAATATTTTACTGTAGACAATAATCAATAAAGCCCTGTCTCAATCATGAGTTTAATACCTATAGATCAACAGCAGAAGATGTCATCACGTACTCATTGGAGTCAGTAAACACTCAATAATGAACCACGCTAAGGACACGAGGTTTTGCCTCCAATAGACTGTGGGTTTGGTTAATTGTCTGCATTGTGAATACTGACTATAACATTTTGGAACAAAGCTGAGGTAGAAAATGAATCAGATGTGCAAACAAGAAGAAGAAGAACTGGATTTAGTAAAACAAACTGACTGTGACAGAAAGTTGCTGTTTAAACAGAAGCCACATGGATTAGAAATTAAGCCTAGATTTAGCCAAGAAGTTTATGATAACAATGATACAACTAAGAACGACAAGACAAAAACAAAATCCTGACATGTAAATGGTACAAATACCTTGGTGAGTTTGAGCATACGTATGTTGAGTACGAATACATTTTAATTTAAAGAACTATCAATTGATTTGTTTGTTTTCTACTTGGGGACAGTAGTGACATATTATCACCTTATGCATTTGACAAAGCAAATATTTTCACAAACAGTTGCCTATTTACACGTCCGGCAGATATGGAGCAACATTAGCATTCATTTGGAGTCGTGTTTCTCCAGTCCGATAACCACACTCTTTTAAGCTCTGTTTTGGTCTCCACCATCGCCTGAGGGAAATATCTGGTTCTTTAAATACCTAAATGCTCCATGTGTCCACCAGCTAGTGGCTAACTCTTTCTGTTGTTCGGTGCTGGGCAGTTAGTGTAGAGTGGGTTTATAAGAACTTTAACTTAAAGGTGCAGTGTGTAGGATCTGGCGGTGTCTAGCGGTAAGGTTGCAGATTGCAACCAACTAAAGCTTCTTCTGTGTGCCAAGCGTGTAGAAGAACTACCATGAGGGATACAAAAACGCAAACGGCCCTCTCAAGAGCCAGTTGTACGTCATTTGGAGCAGAGCCAGTGCATAGAGTGTGTGTGTGTACGTTGGAAGTGAGTGGTGAAGCAAGAGAGAGAGAGCGGCGGCAACGGGAGCGAGTAGCGTTATCGACTTCAGCCCAAGCAATTCTGGACTATTGTAGAAACATGGCGGTGCAACATGGTGGACTCCATGGAGAGAACGTGGTCGCTAAACGGCTCATTCTAAGGTAACGAAAACACAACCATTCTTATTTTAAGGTGATTATACACTATAGAAAACATACTTATTAATATGATATTCTATTACTGCCAATAGAGCCCCCTAATTGTTACACACTGATCCTTTCATTTTCTTTATATGGCCTTTCTTATTCACTCTCACTGAACACTGCTTTGATGGGAGAGACTCTCTTTAAGATCTGCCATATATCAACTTTAGAGAGGCATTATGGGAATATCCATAATGGCCCAAATTGTCTTCTTCCCTTAATTTTGTCTCTCTGTTCATTTGCTACTTTCCTTACTTCAGCAGAAACTGTAAAGGTGAATAATGACATATTCCTTTAACTGCTGGAGTCTTACAAAGGAGCTCAAAAGATTTTACCTTATAATGACCTGCTCTGACATTACAGTCACTGAATCACATCCTCCGCTCCTCAAATTGCTTTGTCTGCTCATTTCTTTATTTCTGCCATTTTTTAGAGAAACTACTAATTTAAATGTTTTATCTGTGATATCTTATAATGATTTTAAATTTAAATCATTAATAAAAGCATCTATGTGGTGGAGTATAAACACACTAACTACCCGCACATTTTCTAAGTTTCGATTATGTTCTCCATAATTAGGCTAACTGAGAAATGTTGGCTGGCCTGGTTGACATGTTTACACACAACACAGACAAGTGCACTGAAAACACCAAATATTAAACTGTGCCCACATTTTCTCACATTGAAATCAAGCATTAAATATTTTATACACGATGTTCAGGGCATTAGTATAGCAGTTAACAACTATTTGCTATATTAAGATATATAAGATATAAAGATATAGAGGAGTAATGTCTACCTGAGCAGAGAATGAAGTCACTCTCCCTCTGTGTGTGTTGTAATCAGAGCTTCTCTGTGCTTTGTTGACATAGCCGGGCCGGCTGTGCATGCCTTTAGTGCATGTTGGTGCATGTGAGCGTGCTCCACTTGCTAGTTCATGGCCGCTCTGCACTGCACTCATACGGCGGTTACAGCTGATACGCGGAAGCGTAGCACCGACCCTCCGGTTCCCCCCCAGGTAAACGCTGTTAGCTCTGTCAGCACTGTTGCCGTTGTTAGCACCGTACGAACAGATACAGTATATCCTGATTGGATCACCAAAATGCCATTTAAGTGTCAGAATGGTCAGAAGATATGTGGCTTGTGAAAAATGGGTCCAATATTTACTGTGGTGACTATGGGGCGAAAGAATCAGTCATAATCTGTGTTCACGTTCACTTCTCCCATTGGAGTTAATAAACTCAGGACATGCCGCGATAGGCTCCTAAAGGGGTGGAGCAGTGGCGAAATCTACGTGACAGATACAGAAAACTCTCAGTGCACGTCTCCTTTCTGAACTGTCTCTGGCACCGTTAGCTGCGAGCCGCCAGCTCAGCCGTCGCCATGTTGAGAACCATGTGAAGGCAATAGATACTGTAGCTCTGAATTTCTAATTTAGCACCTTTAAGTCTGGTTGTGTCATATTTCGCCAGATGACCCAGTTTACAGTTGCAATTGATTGATTGATATACTGTATATGTACTATAATGTTCAGATGTGTTCACAGCTTCAATCTAAAGTCTTAGTGATTGTAGAAGCTGCTGATCAGTCAACTACTGCACTACACAACTATAATAGGCCTACTTTGATATATATTTTTGATCAGTTGAGGAACACTCTTTTCCCCTCTATAACTCAAATGCTCAGTATGGGAATACACCTAAAAAATACATTGATTGAGTCCTCATGTTCTCACTTTGCACCATTTTTGAACAATTTTCGTTTCTTTTCCAGCCCAAGTGACCCAGAAGCATACATACATAAAAGGACAAAGACAGAGGGGTCTTACCTTGGTTTAGGGATTTGGCAGGAGCCCAGCTCTTAAATTAGTCATCCTGAGAAAAACACAGTAAAACAAAGCTGAATGTACACGGAGACAGAGAAAGACAGACAGACAGACAGAGGAAATATGTGCACGCCATTTGTCCGAGAACGAGAATAAAAGATGAAGAGATTAGTGCAGCTCCGTTGTAACTCACTAATTTCTCAGCTGTCTTTTCCCTCTCTGTTAATGAAATGCAAATATTTAAGTAGCCTTCAGGATTGTAGGTCTTCGTGAAGTATTCATCCCTCCAAAAGCCTTATTTGTAATGCGACAACAAACTACACCTCGAGACAAAATGGACGCCAAGTGGCACGAGTGTTATCAGGTTAAAACACTAGGAGTATGCACAGGCATGCACACTGAAGACTACACGTGATTGCTCAAACAAGAACATCCTTTCCGCAGCGTAGAGTGCATCTCGCAGGGCAAAATCATTTTGTTTGCCTGACTGAGATGGCTTTTGATCAAAAAACACACACACACACACAAACACATACACAAAGATGCAGTATGCAGTGATGTTGTGCTGCTCTCATCTGTAATCAGCTTGGCTTATCAGGACCAGCAGTTCAACAGGAATTTAGAGACAGACTACAGTGATTTGTTCACCTGATTATCTCCCCTCCCAGACCGCTGATCTGTCCCATTGAGATGAGACAAATCACAGAGAATTAGCCTCCAATTACACTCTGCAAGCAGGCTAGCCTCTCTTCATCTGTCATCCTCAATTAGCCCCACAAGCAAATGTTTGAAGTTAAATACTGAATAGAGGGTTGTACTCTGAAAATGATTCCCCCTCTCTCCACCCACCTACACAGCAACCCTCTTATATAGCTTCCAATGCCGTTTTTCCTCCCAGGGCAGAGCGTTGGCGTAATTACAATCAAATTGGAGTATGATAAAAGTAAGTGTGTCAGCGCTGGAATATTACTAATAAATCACAGTTGCATGCGCTACAGATGGGAGTTTGGCACACAGATGTGTGATGTGTGTGGTGATGTGCGGGACTAAATCTGTTGAAAATAAAGTTTTTTGCTTCCAGCATATTTTGTTTCATTCTCACACACACAAACATGCATGCACACAGCTGTTTTGCTCTACAGCAATGTGTGACAGCCAGCTCAGAAAACACTTTTGTGTCAAAATTCAGAGCCAGTGCTCTGTTTTTTCACAATGCTGCTGGGCACATGCTTCAGGAGAGAAACTTCTCCATCCAGAGCTGGATCCAAATCATTACCCACAGCTAAAGGCCTCCCAATTTCATCAAAGTGGCTCAGTTGGCTTGAGCCTATAGTGAAAAAGCTCTCTCTCCCACTGAGAGACGACAAAACAGCTCAGTCAGCCCCCAGTTCTGCCTTTTCACAGCTCACTACCCAAAGCTGCTTCAACTCTTCAGGCTGTAATGACTTTGCCGCCCCACCTCTCTATCGTAAGGCTCCGTTTCATCTCTTCCCACACTCCTTCATAAGGCGCTGTTTCTTTAGCCCGACCTTTAACATGCACATTGGCACTGACAGCCATGCAAATAGCACCCCTGAACAGACACAAGTCACCTGTTCACCCTGGAGCTAAATGAAATATTCACACACACACACACACAGGTCTGGTAGCGGCGTCTACACTTCAAGTGGCACCTTTGAGAGTCATATCTGTGTCAGCGGGAGGTAACATGATATTGGCCCGTTTCCCATTTGCTCGATATTACACTCTTTAGTCACACCATGCTGAGCTGTGATCATAGGCGTTGCCACTGTGCAGGTAACCGAGCTGACCTGTGATATTAAGGTCCTGCTCATGAACGGGGTCAAACTGTGACGGACTCTACACTCAACTGAGCAGTGTGGTTGTCCTACACTGATTGGCTCAACATGTGTGCTCTACTGGCAGGTGACTAAACGGAAACCGACATCTTTAAAAGCCTCTGTGGTTTGGATTTTAGTTTCACTTATGCATTCCTGTTCTTACTTTCAGTCTCACTTTTTTCTACCATACTTTAGAAGCTGTACTGTACTTATTGTTCTTCGGTTTTGGTCGCAGTAAACACGTGCTTAATGTTATGAAAATAAACAAAAACACAAGCTTAGTTTCGGCCAATAAAACCACTGTAGTTAGGTTTAGGAATAAACAACATGGTTGGGCTTAAAATTACTACGTTTGTACAGTGAAAAAGACACTGAACGTTGTGAAAATGGGACACAAACGAACAGCTGATTGGAACGTGACGCAAGGGACACGAACAGCGGTATCCTGGATGAAAGCCTTGTGTTTGTTGGACCCATCCACCTCCCCTCCTGCCCGCCCGGAGTGTGTCTTTTCGCTCTTATGTCACTACACTCCCAGTGTTCCCTGAGCGTAACGGCGGAGCCCCGAGGCGGAGCTCTGCTCCTGGATGATTTCATCTGATTTTGGACCCAGTGGAACCGATCACAAGCATTAGAAATAGCCAATCTTCTCGTTGATGGTCTTGTTTACTTACATAGGTCATATAGAGGCATCGGTATTAAATTGAGACTGTTTCATAACGAGTTAAAAGTTCCTCGTAGTAACTTTGAGCTGCTGCTAATGAATATTTTCTGATGTTGCAGGGTCACAAAAGCTTTCAACAGTGGAGAGCTTTTAATGTGAAGCAGCTACCTGAAAAAGCCTCATCCCTGAGGTCAGCAGTCGACTACTTTGAGTACAACATCTAGCAGTACAACCATTTTTGATCATCAGTGGTTCAACTTTAAATGTGGCAAGGGACAAGTGGTTACATGAAGAGGTGCAGATAACAAGTGCTTTTAGCATCAAGATAAGCAACAACTTGTATGCTGCTTTCCTGTTGTTTGCAAAACAAATCTCACTGTAGCAGAATCATAAGCTCTGATTTTGTGTTGTTCATGGTAGACATGGTGTCAACATACCAACTGCACGGATACAGTACACAGTATATCTGCACCAGGTGGTGTTACCATTCACGGCTTGTGAGTAGGATCTTTTCCTTCTTTATTAAATAACACAAATAGAGATCACAAGAGAAACAGACAGAGAGGAGGATGGAATAAGAGGAGAAAAGCTGGATGCATAATGATGTCACATCAGGCAATAATCCATATTTATCAAAAAGAACTGTCAAAACTGGCTCACTGAGGCTAGAAGTCCATGTCCTGTAATCTGAAGGTTTTATGCTGATGCTTCTGTTGCTTGACATGAGATCATGAAGCACAACAGGCTACATTCTCATCATTTTCTTCAAACTACTTATCTCTCTACTTTCATTCTCTTTTTCCCTCATTTACTTTCTAATTATTGTGCTTTATTGGTATGAAAGTGAAGCGATTTCTTTGAGACATAAGTCCTGATATATATTAAAAATAAAAATGCCTTTTCCTTTTTGTAAGTGTGTTTGTATATGGACAGTTTCCATTCCAAAACTTCTCTACTGCAAACTGTGAATCATAAAGACTTTTTTGTGATGTGTTTGTGGTAGGGCTGTCAATCGATTAAAATAGTTAATCGTGATTAATGGCAGATTAATCACACATTTTTTATCTCTTCAAAATCAAGTATTTAATACTCTCACCAACATGGGAGTGGACAAATATGCTTGCTTTATGCAAATGTATGTATATATTTATATAAGAAATCAATTAACAACGCAAAACAATGACAAATATTGTCGAGAAACCCTCACAGGTACTGCATTTAGCATAAAAACAATATGCTCCAATCATAACATGGCAAACTGCAGCCCAACAGGCAACAACAGCTGTCAGTGTGGTGACTTGACTATGACTTGCCCCAAACTGCATGTGATGATCATAAAGTGGGCATGTCTGTAAAGAGGAGACTCGTGGGTACCCATAGAACCCATTTTAATTCACATATCTTGAGGTCAGAGGTCAAGGGACCCCTTTGAAAATGGCCATGCCAGTTTTTCTGACATGGTTGGTACCAACAGGTTCCTTAGGTTTTCTAGTTTCATATGACGGCAGTATCTTAACTCTAGCTTTAAAACTCAGCCCCCTACAACCTCCGAAAGATCAATTGCATTAATGCATTAAAGAAATTAGTGGCGTTAAAATTAATTTGCGTTAACGTGTTATTATCCTGTTAACTTTGACAGCCCAAACATGTGGCCCAATGTTTCACATAAAATTCACAGTTGGAACAAAAAAAAGGACATATATGTTCAAAATGTTCAACAAGATAGAGTTTTTATCATTACTGTACACTCTTGCTGCTGAGAGCAAACTGAAGCCACCACTGAGAATATTGCGATCCCATGATCATATAGACTACGATAAGCCATTTTCTTATGTTTTAGTGACCTCTTCCCAACACAATAATACAGCATTTATATAATATGTGCATCTATAATACTTAATGCACCAAATTATGGCTGACCAGCTACCCTAACTCGTGTGTGCTGTGCATTTAAATCAGCAACAGCTCTCCCGCTCTGCAGTAATGGCTCATTATAACACCTCCACTTCTAGAGAAACTAGACCCACAATGTCAGGGTGTTACAGGAAGGTGCTGCACTGTATTTCAACATAACACTACATATAAACAAAGTGGTTTTATGCACCTCTGCGTCCTTTAAATGGTTGCAGAAACAAGAGGGATGAAGGCCATGCAGATGAAAGAAAGGTCAGCGATAATGATATACTGTATGTCTATCAGATATATTACAACCCCCTGCTACTCATTCTGAACACTAAAGTCAACCCAGAGTTTCATTTAATGGGAATCTGTTTCTGAGGGTGGTAGTGGTATCACTGCACTGCTGGACACACACACACACACACACACACACACACACACACACACACACACACACACACACACATACACACACCATGGCTGCAGAAGCCAGATAGCCTTATTTGATGTGACATGTAATTCCAAACACATCGAGGGCAAATTATACAGGCTGAAAGAGAGAGAGAGAGAGAGTATAGAGAGAGATAAACTCCAGGAGAGAAGAGACACCGGCAGCTTCCTGTCCTCCCTTCGTCTATTTCTCTTCCTCAAATATGTCCCTACTAGTGGACAGTAACGGAAAGCTATGAGCACGACACATTATGCCAATTAAGCGGCTCTTTAAGAGCAAGCTATTAAGAATAATTGATGGTGTGTCTGTGCACGTATTAGAGAATGCATTTAGAAATCATGAGAGTGAAATTTGTTAAACGGACGAGATTTTTAAAAATGTTTTTCCATCTTGGTTTCTGTACCATCTGGATGCTCCCCAAACGGGTTAATGTTGACTTTATTGTCATGTGTAGAGTATGCAATCTTAACTCATGACGCCCCTTGGTGTCACACCGCCCCTTGGTGTCACACCGCCTCTTGGTGTCACACCACCCCTTGGTGTCATTTTAGGTTTACGGAACAGAACCACTATAGTTAGGTTTAGGAAAGGACTACATGGTTGGGCTTAAAACTACTACGTTTGTACAGTGAAAAGTACACCGAACGTTGTGAACACGGGACACGAACAAACAGCTGACCCATCCACCTAACGCACGCGCCCGCCCGTTTTTTTTCTCTTTCGCTCTTTAAACCACGTCACCATACTCCCGGCGCACTTTCTCGGAGCGTTTACTCTTTCCGTGGATGAGTTTACATTGTAGTTAATGGAATGGTTGTGTCTCATACAGGCGCTAAAGGGTGCCTTGCACGGCGGTATCACACAGCGACAGCCATGACAAAGCCTCGGTACTTGACGCCCTGAGAATGAGAACGGGCTTGAGTATGACAAAGCTTTTTGCAAGTTCTCTTCAAACGAAGAGACTTACTTCCAAATGTATATTTCAGCGATTTGGCACTGCATTTTCATTAAAGGACCAGTGTGTAACATATAGAGGGATCTATTGGCAGAAATTGACTATAATATTAATAAATATGTTTTCTTTAATGTATAATCACCTGAAAATAAGAATTGTTGTGGTTTTTTTTTACCTTAGAATGAGATGTTTATATCTACATACAGAGCGGGTCCTCTACACGGAGTCCGCCATGTTGCACCGCCATGTTTCTACAGTAGCCCAGAACGGACAAACCAAACTCTTTTCCTGCTTGGGCCGGAGTCGATAACGTTACTCGCTGCCGTCGCCGCCGCTCTCTCTCTCTCTTGCTTCACCACTCACTTCCCACGAACACACACTCTACAATTGCTCTGCTCCAAATGACCTACGCTACTCTTACAACAGCTCTAGAGAGGTCCATTCGTGTTTTCGCGACGGCCACCATAGTTCTTCTGCACGCTTGGCACACGAGAGAGGCTTCAGTTTGTTGCAATCTGCAACCTCACCACTAGATACCACCAGATCCTACACACTGCACCTTTAAGTTACGGGACTCACAGGAGAAAGATTAAAATAAGTGTGGTCAAAATTGATGCAACAGAGGCTGAAATATCCTGACTTTTACTCCCTATAATATAGGTCAAGCTCCAAAAACACTGGGCCCCGCAATTCCCATAATGCTAATCAATAGTGATAACGTCTCTTAAAATAACTCTAATGACATGACTAGGGTTATTTTCTTAGACTTTCAAAAGCTGCCTTCAGAGCCACAGATAACCACATTCGATGGAGTTCACCTTTATGAAACTCTGCAGCTGCAGCGCTATCGTTTGAGATGTCGGTACAACTTTCTCAATGTTACAATCAGCTCTCTTATTATTCCGTCTGAGAAATGACCTTTCTTTTCCCAGAACCTCATTAATATTTAAGTATGCTCATTTCAAAAGCATTAACTTAGCCTTCCCCGACTTCGCCCCGGTGTCACTCAAACTCTTCAAAGTGATTACAGGACTATAAAACTGTCTTTGTGATCATATCATCTTTTTATTGCAACTGTCTGTTTCCTCTTTCGCGACTAATAAATAACAGAGTTATGTCCGTGTATTTCATCCCTCTCCCTCCAACGCCTGGACAGGGAGGTGCGAGACAGATTTAAAATGCCATCAAAATGAATGATGCATTTGCTATCTTGTGTTACATTACAGTGGAAGGAGAGCCAGATTGTGGCAAAACACATAAATGGTCAAACACAAGAAACAGAGGCAAGTCACGCACTTAAAAAGCATTCACAGTCTTATAGTCTTTGCTGTAATGGTTATGGAAATTAACACACAGAGAATGAACTATAAAATGTGCTCAGCAGTGGACAATGTGTAAAATTACGTTAATGAACAGAGGGTTTTACGACACGCTCCTGTCCTGCTGTGAGGCCGTGCAAGAGTGAATACCAAAGATGTCAAACAGGATATAATCATTGAGTCACAGGCTCCAATAAAATGAATTAGACTGCAGAATGCTTTTGACTGCTCTGTGAATAATGAGAATGGTATTTAAAGCAATTTGCCAACTTTCCAAAACTAAGTGAAAATCATTACGGAAAGAAAGTTGGTACTAAGCTTCAGTGTGCCCAGTGTTTGCACTCAGACAGGCCTTCAATCATTGAGTTGTGCCACTGATTTGTTTTAGCCAGATGGCACAGCTGACATCCTTCCTGTGTTCCTGCAGGTAACATGCATCCGTTGCATTCTGGCAACAGCTGCTGCATCAGCTGGACAGGGTGTCCTGGGAGACTGTGGGGAATATTCCAGTCCTCTGTATCCATTAGATGATAGACTGGTACGAGCCATTTGGTAGTAGCTCATTCGCTGCCTTCATGGCACAGCTATTAGGCAGATTTGATTTGGAGATGTGACTGCGTGGATTCGGTCGGATAGATGACTGGATTTCACAGTGTCTGGCTCGCACAGCTGCAGAGATGCTAAATTAAAAAAAAAGATCTTCCCAAAAGGATATGTCATTAACCTCAGAAACTCTGTGCTTTTACATCACTATCACAACCAGAAACTAAGCATGTAGACGAATAGTTGGAGGCATTATGGATTTTATTTATGCAACACTTTGCACATATACACTAGGGGTGGGGGAAAAATGTATACAGCATAGAATCGCAATATTTTGCGTGGCAATATTGTATCGATACACGGACTTCAAGTATCGATCTTTTATTTTAAAAATCCGTCGGCCAGCCGGTCCAGTCACTATTCTGTCTTTCAGAGGTTGTAGCGGGCTCAGTCTTGAAGCTAAAGTGAAGATACTAGTATCATATGAAACTAGAAAGCCTAAGGAAGAACGCTAAATAACGCTCCAAAGTTATGCTAAATTTTGGCGAAGAAAAACTGGCATGGCCACTTTCAAAGGGGTGCCTTGACCTCTGACCTCAAAATATGTGAATGAAAACTCTGAGATGAACAGAGTGAAAACTGTATCTTATTAGACAAAAAAGATGTTGAACAACTGCATAATTTTCAGTTGAAAAAAGGTAATAAATTGCAATATATCTTATCACAATAATCAGCATTTGGCAAATGTTTAAAATCCCAATAAGCTCGTAATGTGACTTAAGTATCGTGATAACATAGTATCGTGATAACATAGTATCGTGGGGACTCTGGTGATTCCCATCCCTAATATACAGTATGTATTTATTTTACTCAGGGATTCAGATCATACCAGTGTGTGTGTGTGTGTGTGTGTGTGTGTGTGTGTGTATACGGTTTTCTTGGATAGTCACTATATGAAATCATCTTTAAAGAAAAAAACTTCACTAAATTGATAAACTGACTTATTTGTCAGGACTCTATGATAAGTCTAAGAGACTATATACACGTTTGTTTGTATCTGTTTATGTCGTGTGTTTGTGTCTTTGTCACTGTGCTTGTGGCAAAAACAGTGAGGCAGAAAAAGACAGTGAAAGTGAAAATCTGGGTGTTGCTGTGATGAAAGTTTAATGATCGGAGGCTCGAATTGCCTCAGAGCTAGATAATTATGATAACACACACACATACACTTACACATATACACACATACTCCTTAGCTTAAGGAGGCCACTAGGGAGTCATTACAGTCAACTCTGACTCCCGCTAAGTAGGTTACTTAATGTGCTACACAGTACAAATTAGGTTTCTGACAAGTGATGTTAATCATACTGTTGAGTTTGAATATAAACACTGTATTAGACCGACTTTGCAGAGCAAGAGATATATATCACTGTGGTGGAAAAAAAATAGCACTTGATAAAATCTACAAATCCAATTCCACAGCAACATAGTTGTGTCACTGTTGTGTATTTTGTTTATTTTGTGGGACTCTACGTGTCTGAGTCATTTTAGGTACACATTATTATCAGTATCAGTATCATGTGCTGAGGCGTTCTGAGTCTCTGGTTATTTAAAGTTTAACAGTGTAAACTTGTGGGTATGCTGTGAGTGATGAGGTCCATATATCTGTGTTGATAACACAGGAGAAAGAGGAGCTTTAAATCTACAGGAAATGTGATTTAGAATCACTTCTTTTCTACATCTATATATCAGTAGGTATACATGTGATGTATTGTGCAAAGCATCCAAAGTTACACACGAGTTGTGCCAATTTTGCAAAGTAAACAACTTGTTTAACATTTGTCCTGTAGAGCTGCAACAATTAACTGATTAATCTATTAGTTGACAACTATTAAATTAATTGCCAACTACTTTGATAATCAATCGGTTTGAGAATTTTTCTAAGAAAAAACTTAAAAATTCTCTGATTCCAGCTTCTTATATGTGAATATTTTCTGGTTTCTTTACTCCTCTATGACAGTAAACTGAATATCTTTGAGTTGTGAACAAAACAAGACATTTGAGGATGTCATCTTGGGCTTTGGGAAACACTGATCGTCATTTTTCACCATTTTCTGACATTTTATAGACCAAACAACTAATTGATCAATCGAGAAAATAATCAACAGATTAATCAACAATGAAAATAATCGTTAGTTGCAGCCCTATCCTGTACTATGTCTGGTTTCTCAAGCCTGGATTCTTTTGCATTCCTAGTTGAAATTCATGCTGACGATCATTGTCCTTTTTCTTCCTCACTTGGAATAAATTGCTTGGAATTTTATGGTGAAAATGTAATTTAAATGCAGAGGTTTTTCCTTTACCCACTGTCTAATGCTACACGGTAGTTGGTAATTTGCCTATATCTGAACTCCAAACTTGCAAAAGAATGACTTGTGACCAGCGACAGACAGGGGCAGTTTTCCATGTTCCATATGTTTAGCTTTCTATGCAATGAAAGACACCAATTAACACCAGTTTAGTTATAAATTTACAATTTAGAAGCTTAAAACATTTAATGTGTATCTTAACCGTTTCCTCCTACAATCTAATGGATGAAGAATGAAATCTTCTCTTCTCCTTTCTGAGCTGCACACAATTAAAGGTGCTAAATATGTGATTGGGAGCATCTATTGCCTCTCAACGGCTCTCAACATGGTGAGGGTGAACCAGCAGCTCACAGCTAACAGTGCTAACAGTGCTGACAGTGAAAAGAACGGCGAAAGTGTTGACAGATATAACAGGGTTTACCTGAGAGGGAACCGGAGGGCGGGCGTTATGCTTCCCGACAATGCCATCGGTCAGGACGGCGTTATCAGCTGTAACTGCCATATGAGAGCAGACAGTGGGGCACACTCACATGCACTAAAAGGCACATGTGAACGGCCCGGCTAAGTCAACAAAGCAAAGAGAAGCCGTGATTACAACACACACAGAGGGAGAGTGACTTCATTCTATGCTCAGATAGACATTACTCATCACTACCTTTACATAGTAAACAGTTGTTTGCTGCTATATTAATGCTCTGTTATTGAATTTAGCACATTTAAGAAACATGAGGTCACATATTTTAAACTCGCCCAACTCAATGCTGCATCATTTGTGAGGTAAAACATTGCACTTGTTTTATTCATGAGTCTGCAGCCTTGCCCAACTCCTTCCTTCACTCTTCCTTTTCCCCACTGCCTCTCCCACACTTCCTCCTTCTCCTCCTCTTCCTCCATTACCCCTCCTTTCTACACTTTGTAGATAGGTACTGGTCCTAGGATGGATCAGATATATCTCATGGAGACCAGACCTATAGAAATGAGAGCGAAAGAGAGAAATGGAGTCTGATGTGGAGGAAAGATATATGCCAGCTCAGTAAATGGAGCAAAGGTAAGGATGTACATGCATGAAGATGGCGAAAGGAAAAAAGGAGAGGAGAAATAAAGGTTAAAAGAAAAAGGACAGACAGGCAGAAGGACACAATGTACACTGAAGGGAATAAGAGAAAGACTTGTGCATTTTGCTGCAATATTCGACAATGAAACTATAATAATAATTGCAGTAAAGGAAGAGATTTACTTCAAAAGTCAACAAATTCTTCAAACACAAGTTGTGATGCATTTCGGTGAAGTGGCACAACTTTTTCTGTACTGGTCAACCTGATAAAAGCTCTCTTCTACTATCAGTATTTCTCCTTCTACCTATGCCTCAAGTCCCAGCGGGTTTTGTTGAAAGTGCTTCTGGGAAATGTAGGAAATCACTAACTGGAGTACAGAAGGAGAGCAAGGTTGAGGGGAAGTAACACAACTATAAATGTAAATATGTTGTTATACTGACCACAGATTGTTAATGTAAATCAGAGTATCTGAGGGTGATTTTTTCCTTCCTATTTTGACAATTGAAATATGTATAATTTAGTTTTTCACACACAGATCACAAACTGCACATGTGCTAGGACATGTTGTTCAGCTCATTCAAATTCAATGTTGGTTCACACCCATGTAGCCCTATAGCAGGAGATAGGTGTGAGGTCACCCTAAAGATGGTATTGGCAAAGCCACTGGCTGGTGCAGGTATCGGTATGAATAATATATAAGACAGCATGCCTCTCAATTAGCAAGACACTGAAAATCCTGCTGCCACAGGCTATTTGAGATGGAGGGAAGAAAGAGATGGGAAGGTGAGAGAGGGTAAACACATATAGTGGTGGACAGATAATGAGAAGGCAATAAAGAAAGGAGGGGAAGGGATATTTTAGTGACTATTAGATTGCTGCATTAAAACACTGGCAGACAATAAGTAGAATAGGCAGAAAGATAGGGGTATTTCTCATTAATAACTGAATTGTTTGACCAAATAGCTGTGATAAGATTACGTCCAGCAAACAGAAGCAAGTCTGACTGAAATGTGTACAGGTGACTGAGGTTTCAGGTGACAGGTTTCCAGCCGCCTGTATTCATTTGCATGGTATGGAGGAGCCTTTGCACTCTGCCTTCCTCCAGCATCGAGCAGCCTATCCTTATGAATCGTAGTACTGCACTCATCTTCAAGGCATTGGCCTTTAATACAGGCCTGAGCTGTCCAGATAGACCAGTGGGTTATGGTTTTCTTTGAATGGGAACATGTATAGAGGTCTGATTGATTGATTTTTTCAAAACAAAGCAAACAACAGTTGTATTTAGATGGATTTAATACCTATAGTATTATTTCCAAAAACAGGATTAAGGACTATTCGAACACTGAATATACTCGTCCTGTTGCTGAACCACACTGCTAATTCAATGGTTGATGCAATTTACTGTTTGTTTTTAAGTCCATTATTTGTGCTTTTATGTGAAAATCTGTTATTTGGGCTTTTATGTGCTAAAATTTTATGATTCCGATTTGGCCAGGACTCTCTCAGAAAAGATATTTTAAAACTCAATTTGACTATCCTGGATAAATAATGGTTAAATTAAAAAACAAACAATAATAACAATGAAAAATAGTGACATGTAAATGAAATTAAATGAGTTTTACATTTAGCTCAGAAAATTTCAAATGGCACAGATGGTACCCAAATGGCCAATAACATGCCTCTACTAAAACCTCTCCGACTTTGCTCTGCTTCATTTAGAAGCAACAGTCTGTGCACAAGTAATGTTCAGATGTTGTGTTAACGGTTTGCAAGAGGTTTTGGGCTGAAACTGCATCATTCCAAAGGGATATTCACTCTATAATGGTACAGTTTTGTTAGGCGGAAATGAAATCGTTCATTTATTCTATGTTCCATCTTTATTTATATATACCCAGAGCCTATAGGGTTCAAAAGGCTAGAATTGAGTTTGCTGCTGCTGAGGCGTATTGGCACCACTGCTAACAGTCTAAGCTCCAGTTGTCACACATTGCTTATATGGCTGTGATGCTTCCATAACAACCGCATGGTGTGAAAAACAAAGATGTAACCGTCCGTCTGTCAGCTCCTGAAAGAACTCAACAGCTTGCTCTGAACATTTCTGCTTTACTTTCACTCTCTCTCCTCTAGCTGACAGATGTTGGTACGCCATCACTGCTGAGCATGATATAGATCTTTGAAAATTGTGAAAATTGTAAGTTAATAGGTCCCCTGTTTCTACTGAGTATGATTGTGTAAAAAAGTGAAAGAGAGTGACAGACAGAGTTTAATTTAAGTGTCACACTAAACTCCTTACAAAGCAGTTTTGCTTGTAAGTGAAAAGAAAAAGAGAGAGAAAGAGAGACAGACAGAGAGAGAGAGAGAGAGAGAGAGAGAGAGAGAGAGAGAGAGAGAAACTTTTGAAAAAAAACCCAACATTACTGTGTGGGTTTTTCTGGAGGTCAAAGAAATTGTATTTGCAGTAAATGCTGAGGTCAGCCTGAAACCCGCCCAGCCAATATATTTCCTTTCCTTTAGGAACTGTTAAATAAATAATTTTATTTATTGATGTAGCCTACAGTACTCTTAATGATCAATAACTCACTGCAAGTTTAGAACGGTGTACCAACAAATGCTGAATTAATTCTATAAATCCTTCTTTTTCAATTTATGGTCCCCAGACTTTGAGAGCAACGGAGAGATGTTATAAATATAAAGTGTTTGCTGCTTGTTGAACATAAAAGGGTAAAATGTAGATATTTGTTTCAACTGCAAACTGAACAACACAAAATGACATTTTACAAGATAACTAATATTTCCTCAGGAAACCAAATCTCAGTGTGTGTGAACGTGAGGTGGGCATACGTGTGCAGATATGTCGGTAAATTAAGGCTGCAACAATTAATCAATTAGTTGTCAACTATTAAATTAATCGCCAACTATTTTGATCATCAATTAATGGGTTTGATTTCCAGCTTCTTAAATGTGAATATTTTCTGGTTTCTTTACTCCTCTATGACAGTAAACGGAATATCTTCGAGTTGTGGACAAAACAAGACATTTGAGGACGTCATCTTGGGCTTTGGGAAACACTGATGGACATTTTTCCCCATTTTCTGAATCGATTAAGCGAGAAAATAATTGACAGATTAATCGACAATGAAAACAATCGCCCAATGGTAAATGTCACCATGCACAATGTCTGGGTAAGGATGGACTATAGCTCAAAATATCTTATGAGGGTATGGCATGGATGTGATTAAGTGTGCCTGTTGGTTTTTTAAGGACAATTTGCAGTAAATGTTAGAAAGTATTGCCTTACTGCATATACATTTAATCTCTCCAACTATTCCCTGGACAAAATAATGAAAGATTACTGCCACAAATAATGACATTAGTCATCTGTACTTTCTCCTAATTGGCCTTAATGAATTCCTTGCCCTTTAAAATGTAGGTTTGACCACCAGAATCATGATTCTCAGACATTTATAAGATGGGATATTGGAAATACTCATCTTACAGTTGCCATTTCTAAAATACAAAAGTGGTCGCTATGTTGACATCTGGCAAAATGTCAACTTGTTTCAGTAATATTTCTCCACAGCCAAAGACCAGAGAGATGAAGTTTACAGCGTGTAAGTTGAATTATTCATAACACTGAAGAGAAGGACACCGGTAGACCTTTTTTCGTGACCAGCCCTGCCTTTCTACCAGTCCATCCATCATTCTAAGCCTCCATTATCTCTGCCCCGACACTCTACTGGTCTCACTGTTACTATCTCTCTACTACAAACACCACTGAGATACTAAAGAACCCTCCTGAGATGAGACTTTCCCATTGGGAGATCTGAGTCAATCTTAAATAAATCAAGAAATGGAGTTGTCATGAGTTGCTGTTACTATGGGAACTGCTACTCAGCAAAATTATCGTTGTGATGTCATAAAGAAAGCTTCAGGCCACCTGCACAGAAGAACAACAATTCAACACCAAGGGAGATTTTTTATGACCGTCACATCCTCTCTCATTAGGCTTCCACACACAGACACACAGCAGCCGGAGATTGATTACAACAGGTGTCTAATTGGAAAGTGCCACAGTAGGCCTGATAACATTGTTTTATTAAGGTAAGCCATCATTTATCTGTAGCTCAATTATCATTTAGCCACATAGGCTATCTGCTATATACTGATGTTTTAAGTTTTCGTCCATAACAGATCATTAATTTGGCCTGTTGCACACCGTTCACGCCATACACAAAGAAGTAGTCGTAAGTGCAGTATCCCGGATGTCCTGACGCAAAGGAGTGAATGTGATAAAATCGCTGCTTTTCTTTCTAAATCTATTTATCAAGGAGGAACAAAAAAAAAACCAACTGTCTCCCCATGCACCCCTTAGCTGACCCACCAGATGGTTTGTTACACAGAACCATCAGAGAAGCCGTCATTGGACACTGTTTGGAAAAGGGTAGGAACTTTCAAAAAATACTTGGCAGGTGATTGGATGAAATATCTGTCAATCAAACTCTGCCCAAAGTCGTGAGAGGCGTGAAAACATCCCATTCAGTGTAGTTCTTTGCTCTTCTTTCAATGAAAAAATACCAGTTCTGATATAACTGATGCTGATGCTGATGCAGAATCTACGCTAACCTCTTCAGGAGCCGCCATTGTTGTTTAGAACAAACAGTCGCTCTGTGTCGTCTCACACTATAGTCTCACACACACCTAAGCCACGCCCTTAGCTGCCAGTAGCTCCTCACAGGATGCTGATTGGTCCATGCCCTGGCTTGCCGGACACAAACGCATTACTTGAAGCCTGACAAGATAGATTTTTGTGTGATATGTGATTCTGTGATTGTCGCGTTATCTTGTGACATCTCAAGAATCCTGCTGCCGTGCAAGGTAAGTCCACCTCTACCATTTCTTTCTCATCAACCCCATACCATAGTCCCATACAATCAGGCTGGCCAAATATAAAAAAACTATATAAAATAAACATGTAGAACATATAAGTAAAAATAAAAATGTATTTTTAAATAAATATAGAGCTCTTGAATTACAACATGCTGAAAGGCTATTATGGAATTTTTGCCCAGAGATGCCCAAAACATTCAGCCTACTGAAGCTTTAACAACAAAAGATTTTACCAGTCCTACCTGTGTCGTGACAGGGTTAACAAAGAAAACAATGAGTTCAGGTGTTTTCACGCGTGTCACACGCCGCTGATGTGGGTTGCCCTTTAGGGATATACTGGACATCATTAAGGTCGAGATTAAAAAAAAAAAAAAATCATGAAAAGCTATTGTATAATAATTTCAGGATTAAATGGTGCAAAGCTTCAAATATACCTAAGAGGATTAAACTCTAGTACCTTATTCACCATTAACACAATACAAACCTTGGCGTAATGAATTAGTTTAAGAGGAAAATGTTACAGAGTCCTCTTCACTTGCTGTGAAATTTAACAGTTTGGGTTCAACTTTGCAGCTTTTGATATCAGCATCTTGCTAACGTCATGGTAATGAAATCAAATAAAAATGTTGTCAATTACTCTACATTACTGTCAGATTCTCCTAAATAATCAAATCTCTTTGTTTAAGTCGACAAACATTCATACCACTAAGCGGTGGTGCATAATGGAGTCATCAACTCTTTTGTTTTGCTCAAACTTCATCGCCTGTGAACAAGAATC
>CAKAKR010050664.1:5318-20128 GCA_916700685.1 Adelosebastes latens
ATATTTTATGCAGTCCTGGTGAATAATAAGCTTTAATACATCCGACGCTCCCTTAATGACACAGAAACATATTAGGCCTAATCAATAACAAACTTCATGTTTAGCCTTGTTATTTTTATGCACACACACAGTAAGAAATGGATTAAATAAACCACTTAAATGGATTCTAAGGCAGATTTTCTAAACCACCTCCCAAAAGAACACCTTAAAACAGACCTGCTGATCTGAAATATTTACTCACACAACACAATCATGAACATGCGCATGTGTACTAAAAGTACACGAATGTATGTGCAGGTTGTATTTTGATTACTCTTCTCACCCCCCATAGTGTATGTGTGTGTGTGTGTGTGTGTAGCCAACTATTCTCACTGCAGCTGTAAGTTGTCGGCACCCCCCCTCCTCTTATACCCAATATGCCCCCAGCCGGCCTTAATAGCCACATGTCAAGTGCATAGGGAGTGGTATGTAGGGAGCTGCGTGTGTGTGTGTGTGTGTGTGTGTGTGTGTGTGTGTGTGTGTGTGCAGGGGGGGCATAAGCAGCTACACAAAGGTGACATGCATGGTAGCGAGTGCAATGTACAGTGGGGCTTTGAAAAGAGGAGAGGAGAGGAAGCCAGCATGTCGCTGCTCTGTTGGAAATGACATCATAGCAGGGGTTAAACAGCCACCGTTTACCTTGATTTATAATCCTCCTCCTCTCCCTCCCTTCGCCTCTTCTCCTCCTCCTCCTCCTCCTCCCTTGTTCTTCTCCCTCCACCCCACACAGAGGGGTGAGAGCAAAAACAGATAGGATGGGAATCATGGTGCAAAAGAATGGAAATTAATTAGACCGTGAAAAATAAAGCATAATATTAAGGACGAGTGAATCAATATGGGAATGTTTTTTCTGTTGTCAAGCAGACACCTTGTAATGCCAAATTTTAGGGCGATTTCAGGTTTAGAGTGTAGTGTGTTGCACAAAATAAACGGGGAAGCTGTAGAAAAAGTTGAAACAAATTATGGTTTTGGGAGAACTGCTCTCACATTTATCTGGTACGACATACAAGGTAGTGTAACCTTAGGGTTAATGGCAGCACAAGGGTCAGTTCCCCCGGTCGCCGCTCTTCCAACCCAAAACCATAACTGGTTTAGTCAACCTTTGTCCACTCGCTCTGTCTTCTCTTCTCTCCGACCCTCTCCCAGCCTGAACTAAGTGAGCCTGCATGGCTGTCTTCTCACTGAACTGAACCGGAGACTTGGAGATGTAGTGGTACACCACAGCACTGGCTTGCACTGTGCCGTCTCCTGGAAACGTTTAGCCAAATGAACAAGTCCGCCCAAAACTGAACTGATCTACAGCAGAGACCCTGTGCATCCCCCCACACCGGGACGAAGGGAAAAAGTAAAGTCACAATTACAAATCCGTCCGCTACTTCAGCACCACGGACAGCGACATGTATTTATCAATATACATCACATATAAATGAATACCCATTTATCAAAACCCATCCGCTTCTGGGATATTTCACAAGCATTGTCTAGAGCAGGGATTCTCAAACTCAAAGCGTGGGTCTGCTGCTGGGCGCTGGCGTTGCAATTGAACGTATAATTGACTTTCACTACTTAACAATACACGTTTTTTGCTTACACATAAAAGAATGATTCCAGTCACTTCCACACAGTGATGCATACAGCTTATTAATCCAACACTGGTATCGGATCAGTACTCGGTATCGGCCGATACCCAAAGCCCAGGTATCGCTATTGCATTGAAAAAGTCGTATCATGCATCCCTAATTACGATATTATGATATCCATAATCTAGTCTCATATCACAATATCCATATAGTATGTATATATTGCCCAGCTCTACTATGTACATGGGGTGTTCCAAAGACTTCTTATCAGTCTAATTCAACTAGGTAGTAGCAAACCTAAACCATCATAGATATCATTAAATCTAGCTTTATCATCTATTTTCTTTATTTGAATCAATCAATCAATCAACATTTATTTGTATAGCCCTTTACAACAACCAAAAGGTACCCAAAGTGCTTTATATTAACATCAAGAAATAACAGGAATAAAAACACAACATATCAGAAAATTGGAAAAACATACATAAAAGGCATAACGGAAATGTCATAGTGCTACTTGGTATTAAAAGCCAATCTAAATAAAAAAGTCTTGAGCTTACATTTAAAAAGTACTAGGTCAGTGATAGATATATCAGGGGGTAACTTGTTCCATAGTTTAGGAGCAGCGACAGCAAAAGCACGATCACCCCACAGCTTATACCTCGACCTCGGGACTTCTAAAAAAAGTTGACCAGATGACCATAAAGCCTTGTTATGCTCGCGGAGAGTTAAAATCTCAGATAAATAAGGTTGGGCAAGGCTGTTAATGGTTTTAAAAACAAACATCAAGAGCTTAAAATCGATTCTAAAGCGAACTGGAAGTCAATAGAGTGAGTAAAGTAGGGGGGGAATGATTATTTGAATCTATAGTGTACTCTCATACTCTGCCCTCCCATCTTTGGTTATTAATAATCAGTCTTGACTAATTAAGCCAACATATTATGATAAACAATTTCATCATTTATTATTAGACATGGTCACACTTACATGTCAATATCCTATATTGAACTATGCATGACTCTTTTATCCTCTCTCTGTGTTCATTATATGTGTAAATATTATAAATGCACCTTATATCTGAGATGTTGTCATGACTCTTTGGTGTGTGTAAGTCTTTTAATATCGGAGTCCCTAAAGTTCAAATAACTAGAAGAGCGACTTAAGTCTGGCCCACACTAAAAGATTTTTCAAATCTTAAAACAGATTTTCAAAATGTGAGAGAGCCCACACATAACGACATGATATGTTAAATTTAACAGTTGTGTTCCTATAGTGTGTGGAGAGCAACGATTTGGCCAAAACAGCACAACACACACTAACAGATTCATTCATGAACAACAACAGTCCCAACAAAAACAAACAAAAAAAACTTGCGACATCTCTCGCGATCAAACGTGACTTTAGTGAAAACAAACATGGCGGACAGGCAGGGAAGAATTAGCGATATTAGTTTTTGCACTACTTTGTACTGAAAATTCACGAAGGATAGATGGATGAAGTCATGGAGACACGTTGACTAAACACTCGCGTTGTTGCCACAAATCAACAAGTTGGTCTTCCATTTGTGAGGTCTATCTTACTACTGCTTTATGCTTTGCGTTTTGCTTTAGCTCATGCATTAGCCTCGGCCGCTTCAGTCAGCTTGGTTCTCAATTGGCTATCGTTCTTTCCCACGTGACTACGTCATCTTCTGTCCTCGGGGTTCCCCACACACAACAGGAGATCCGTGCATAAATATTGAACATGTTTAATATTTACGATTTGAAATCGGTGCAGCCAGGATGGATTTCCGAGCCGATCGGGGATGTAAAAATCACTCTTAACGAACCTCACGCCACAGGAACATCTGGAAAGATAATCTTTAGAACCATCAAAAAATCAGGGCTTTGCTGACAACTGTCGGGAGGTGGGAATCAGGCCCAAAATCAGCTTGATTCTTGTGTAGTGTGTGCCAGGCATTAGTGTCCAGAAATGTATTTCATATATTTCCTGTTTACTATGTTCACTACAGTTTAGTAGATGTTGAGACATTTCCCATCCCTAGAGCTACGTTGCTCACGCGATTAAAAGTCTACGACCCCATGAGCCCAATAAAACTATAAAAAATGCAAGAATGTCAAGAAAAAAAATAAGTCTGTTCATTTGAGTCCCTTAAAAGTTTGTTTTTACCAGTGACCATTCAAATAAAAGAATCGACGAAGACATGAATGGATGTTCAGAATCACAAGCTTGTGCGTGTATGTGTGTGGATAGAGAAGAGAGAGGGAGATCACAACATACTCCAGTTGCCTGAGGGCTGACTGAAGCTCCAGCCTAAATTCCTCATGTCTACCATAAAACAGTCCAGCATTCCACTACTTTTTGACACACACACACACACACACATTCAGTCACACACCCTCCCTTCACAGCGGTGGCAGCACTTCACAAAGGAACCATTGAAGGGGCTCCTTCAGTTTAAAAGTTGAAGAGTATGTCTAATTTTGGTCCGAGTTCATTAGGCAACACAAAAGTGGGAGCTTGCAGAGAACATGAGGACAGTGGCAGAGGCAAGTGCTTCATGCCAGGACTGATAAGAGCAGACAGAAACTACAAAGGCGCCTCTCCTTCAGAAGGGAAGGATGAAGAAGGAAGAGAGGGAGGAGGAGAGAGAAAGAAAGGGACCAAACGGCAGGCAAAAGTCTTGGCCCAGAATGGTTTTAATACATGCATGTCAGTGTTTGTTAATGTGACCCAGCAAGCGCACCAATATTCAACTTTAATATTCAGCTGGGAAGGGGAAAAAAGGAGCAGCACAAATGTAATGGGAAGCAAATGAAATATACTTTAAGTTTGACTACTATATTGAGGGTATTAAATTGTCATCACGTCTTAAGTGAAAGCATCAGAAACAGGACGCGACTTTATGTCAAATGCAAATCCACGCTCGAGTCACATTCCATCCCCTCATTATGAGGATGGAATGAAGAGCTTATAAAATAAAATATATAGAAGCGACAACAGCAAAAATTGCTTTTAAGTACATGGCCTCCGAATCACCAACATTGTTGAGGAGAGAGTGTGAAGATGAATGCGGACAGTGAGATCTGTGGGTTTTTTTTGCCGTACTGTAACTGGGATGCAGTGTTGCTGCTTTAGTGCCCTGAGCTGTAAATGGATATTGGAGATTAGATCTTTCATCTGGAGAGAGCCATGTCATTTTCCTATTTTTCTCTCTTATTGATTCTGGCCACTCTCAGCTCCACATGAACAAACCCTTTCAGACCGGGAAAGGCCAATCCAGAGCTGTTCATATTGCCTACTTACAGATCTCGCCATATTATAAGAGATGTTACAGCAGATTTGAGAGATAAATGTGTAGATGTGTTGAGAGATGGATGCTGTATGCATTACCACGGCCGGTGTTTTATTCTAAGGCTCATATACTAGCATCTACACTGCATGTATCCAGAGTCAAGAGTTGTTAGGTGTAAGAAACGGGTTTCAATGCAGTCTTATTACATTGATCTTATTCCTTCTCTCAAACACACTGCACGCTGCAATATTGTCATATATCAGTCACACTCCTAGATGAATATTTAATGCTGGCTCGAGTATGTAGCAAACTAAATGGCAAAATCTGTTGTTTTTCATCTCCTTATAAAATCACTCATATGTCTGATCTGGTGCAGGACAACATGTAATGCCTTCAGAAGCACAGATGACCGATGCAAAATCAATTCTGACAATATCCTGATCTGGTTTGTATGGAAGCCCCGAGAGGCCCTGAAGTGAGAAAAAAACTAGAACTAGAATGGCACTCGGAGAGCGCAGACCTCCGCCAAGGTGCCCGAGTACGATTGCCCCCCCTCTCCGTTCAGCTTGCGCCATCGTCCACGTGTACTTTTGTTTATGTTAAGATCAGCTCTACGTAGCAGAGCAGCGTGAAACACTTCATTCAAACTGGACAGAAACAAAATAAAACTCACCTAAACCGTCGTCGTTACTCTTTCCAACAATTACCAAGTGTGCTTTGGTCAAAGTCAACTGTAATTTCACCGAGATTAATGTGAAAAAACGCTGAATCTACAGTTCTCATAATTTTATCTTATTAGACATTTATGTGAAATTGTCATAATTAGCACATGAATTTTTGAGTTATGGCCATAGATGTGTTTGTGAGGTCACAGTAGGGATGTCATGAGAACCGATACTTCGGTACCAAGTCGATGCCAACATTCTAAAAACGTGACGGTACTCTTTTTCTACAGTACCGAAGGTACCGTACGATGCCTGTAACGGTCATTGGTAGTGATGTGACGTTGAGGAAATTTTCCCACAGGTTAATAAACTTGTGACAACACCGGTGTTACCGATTACACCGGACATTTTACAAGAAAAAGATGACGGTCAATATGTGTAGAGTGCTGATTCTGATCTTTACCGTCGGGTGGCGGTGTGTCTGGCCTCTCCGGTAGCGCTTTTGCTGCGGGGCTCCGCTGTGGGGGTCTACCTGACGCCGCTGCTCCGTGCACACCGGCTGTGAAGGCTCCATCTGCCTCGCGGCGATTACCTCATTAATGTTATGGTTCCCTTATAGCGTTGGGATTAAACGTGAAATATTGCCAAATAGGTGCGTTTGCTTTTCGCTTCGACAACAAATCCTCCGGTCTTTTCTAAGTCTGATCTAAACTGTTTTCTCTCCTGTGTTTACTGATAACGTCATAATCGCTCGCCCCTCTATCTCCCTCTCTCTCTCTCTCTCTCGACCGCACACTCGCTAACGTTACAAGCCAACGGGCTTGCAATACCACCAGACGCCATTTGGCGAGACCGGGCTGGGACCACAGGGTTTAGAGGCACTATAACGATGTCTCTCTACTTCCGCCTTCGCTTTTGAACAATCAACCACGGCTCTAGTTTATCTGGTGAGAACAGGCTTGTTTGTAATAAGGAGCCAGTGGAGTGTCGGCCACCTCCGCATCACTCAGAACTGGACTGGAGCTCCACCAGGCTGCAGGTCCAAGGACCGACACATCTTTGGGCTAATTCCTTTAGCTAGCGAGGGTCCATCCCATAATGACCATCCTCAGCATAAGCTCCAGCCACCCACCCTCTTCCCTCACTGCAGACTTACCCATAGCATTGGGAGCTAATGAAAACAAATGGCTTTTCAATGGGCAGACAAACCTATTTCAGACATTCATCATCAGCCTCATAGATTTCTAAAATCCCATCAAGTCCGTCCCTGGCCTACACCTCACTTTGTCTCAGGCTTTCTCTCTGTGTCCGTCTGTCTCCCTCCGCTCTGAATGCCACTCATAACCCGCAATTACAAACTTTGTAACTTTTCGGCGTCATTTATACAAGCTCCATGTAGAATAACCCACCTGACAGTTATTCACTCACCGAATCTCCGTTGACAGGAACAAGTGGACAGGACGGTATTATCTAGAGACGGCAGAATGAATGGAAACTGGCTGCTAATTTCTCCGAGCAGCGCACAGCACTGCTCTGAGCTTCTACAAAACTTTCACATTTTCCACAGCAAATAAACAAAAATTTGATTAGATAAGATCAGACTTTAATGATCCCTGTGAGGAAATTGGGTTGTTGCAGCAGCACAGAGAAGAATATACTGTAGATAAGAACAGGACAGATATAGATTATTTGAAAGAAAATACAACCAATATTAAGTAATAATGCAGGGACATGGTGGCAATAATACTACAGATAAATATGTGAAGACAAAGCATCGTCAGAGATAAAGAGATATAATGCAGGTCATGTGCATGACAGAAGACCACATTGTGCATGTCGGACACAGGTTCACAGTAGTGCTGAGCATAGCAAATTAACTTTGGATGGAAGCATTTTTGTTGCCTGGAATCATCCCTTGAATTGTTAGCCAGAAGTGCTTTTAATATCTGTCCTGCAAAAAAAATAGGTAGGGAAATGTAGTGAGTCCAATCAGAGGCAAAAGGTTGCACAAACCTTTAGGGTTAAAGTAGTCCTTCTGGTGTTGTTAAGACTTACGAATTGATAAGAAAAGATTCGGTTGCTGTTAATATTCATGACGAGCAAGCCAATATTTATCGGTTTATTTGTTTTAGAATGAAATTACAAATCCAAACAAACAAAATTATTTGCTTTATGATGGCAAACAGCAATCCTGAGGCCTGTACTAGGAAGCACGGTTTGGGGTTAGCGAGGTAACTTCAGATTTAACCCTTCAGGGTTTTCCGTCCTACGACGGTGGTTCACTTCTACCACTTCTGGTAGATCGCCATGGTAACTGATGCTGAACACCTGACCTGCTCCGGAGCAGGTCAAACTAGGCAGTGCTGATCAAATATGAATTAATATTCTGTTACCGTAATGCCTATTTATCCCATAAAATGTTTTCAGAAACATCTTGTAGTGTACTGTTTAACTGTAAAATGAGAGAGTTTGTGACCCGGCAGCAGTTGAGGAAATACCAAGCACCGCCCACCAGCCGGAGCACAGCCAATAGGAACGCTCTCTCTCTCTGAAATCACCTGTGATTGGCCAAAGTCTCTCGTCATGGGCTAGAGTTTTTTAAAGCCTGAAAACAGAGCCATGAGGAGGTGCAGAAGTCTATTTTTTTCTCAGAACACTTGAATTACAATATGCTGAAAGGTTATTATGGAATTTTTGCCCAATGATGCGAAAAACTTTCTGCCTACTGCAGGTTTAAGTCAAATGAGCAGTAGGCCTACCCATGCATATAGTTACATTGTTAAACTAACCATCATTGGGAAAAAATCCATTATAATGTTTAAGACATTTTACATGGACATGCAAAAAACATAATGAAGACATGATGGATGAAGAGAAAGAAAAAAAAAACAGGATAATATTTTCTTATTAGTGGAAATGAGTGAATTCAGGTTTAAAAGATTTGCATTAGAATTGTTAAAATGAGTTGTTTTTCTGTTGTTCTTTACATGGAGGTCATAGTTTGCTCACCTTTGTTTTATTTGCCGCTATATACATCCGTGCCTGAAACCCCCACTGCTTGGCTGAAAGAGTGGCATACAGAGGGACACTCATTGTAACAGCAGGGCTGACTGATGGGCAATGATGATGTCATCATCGAGTGCCAATCCTGATCAGAGCGGTGGGATCAGTGCCAGGCTGCGGGTGGCCGTAGCAACCAGATGCCAAGGCAACAATGCCACTCAGCCAATCAACGAGGGGAGGCACAGCGGATGGAACATGGCAGGTGCGCTCCGGAGGGAGCTGGGAAGTTAACATATTAGGAGCATTCGCTACCATCTTAAATAGAGTTTTGACTCATTATTATTCCTGTAATGCATACGTTAAGACACTCGTACTGTTAGATATAATCAATTCAGTTAGTTTCAGTTCATTTGTCATGCAGTGTTACAAAGGTTGCTTTCACACCTGTAGTTTAGTTCATTTGGTCCGGAATCAAGGAAATAATTGATAAATTCTTGCATTATACATGTTCAAACAGACTATTATATATAAGTGTATAAGTGAACCAAGACTGATGTATGGTAACTCATTGGTTGGACAGTTTTGGTGACGCTCATCCTGCATCATCAGCCTTACTTGGACCCACATGGAGAGATCAAATTCTTGAAGACTGATAGTAGATCATGTTGCACTTTACTAAACTTAACATTTGTATTTTTTTATTCCGCTGGTGGTCTTGAGGAGCTCAAGAAGAAATAATAGACCTTGAGCATTATTAATCAAGACTTCAGTTTAAGACAGTTTAAAATCTGGTTCTTTGGTCTGCACTGTACTACAAATGATAGTCTTAACAAAAATACTGTAAACATATGGACTAATGCGTGAGGTGTGAAAGGGTAGATTTAGTTCAGAGGACCAGTAACAAACCAACGGCAACAGTGCTGACAGAGCTAACAGTGTTAACCGGGGTTGGAACCCGAGGGTGGGCAGTGCAGAGAGGCGGCGATTAACTAGAGAGTGGGACCAACACAGTCTGATGTCTGTGAAATGGTGACAAAATTTAATCTATTTGATTTGTGTACGTAGACACTGATTTCCCTTTTTTTTCACGACGCTCAGCACGACTTTCAACAACGTATTTTTTGTGCATTTTCCTACGAATGTCCAGCAACACGTGACGTACGTGTCAATTTCTGCTACAGTCTTTTCAAAATAAAACTACTTAGTTAGGTTTAGGAATAGATCGACTTGGTTAGGCTTAGGCAACAAAACTACTCAGTTAGGCTTAGGAAAAGATCGACTTGGTTAGGCTTCGGCAACAAAACTACTTAGTTAGGTTTAGGAAAAGATCGCGGTTTGGGTAAAATAACACCAGAAGTGCCGTAACTTAAGTAGGGATGTTACGTGACAAATAAATCAACTTTGACTTCTGGTTTCACAGAGGACACAAACACCGGTCTCCTGGGCAAATGTCCTGTGTGCTGCTTTTTACACTTCCCGGTTCACAATTACGTGGATTACATACCAATTGATTTCGTGCTGTCCGTCATGAATAAAAATGTGAAATTCGTATCTATGTACACGAATCATTACATTCAATTTTGTGACTATTTCATGAACTGCTGTACGACTTGGCTGGTGGGACACACACAGCTTCCATTCAGTCACATGATGGGTATCGAATGAAGCACCCTATTAGTATCGGTATCACTTTAAGGGTGCTGGCATTGTACTTTTTTAAATGATACCCAGCCCTAGTATACACTGCGTTATCATGTCTGTGTTTCTCTCTCTTGTTGACTTCCTCCACCTTTATTTCTTAGTAGCTACTCTTCCTCCTGCTGAACCACCGAGTGGGAATTAACCTCTGTGTAATTACATGAAGGGGGTCAACGTGTAGCCGGGTTGGGAAAGTGTTGGACGCCCCTGGCCTCTCCTCTAAGTGATATCAAGAATGGATGGATGTAGATGGATAGACAAGTGTATCATAGATGGGTAGATATATATACAGGATCAATCATAGGTCTCTGTTGAGAGACCTGCAGTCAGATATTTTTAGGAAATCGGACACGTGGTTGCAATGAAAAACTGATATGAACCATTTTGCCATCAGTAACTCAAAGTAAATGACTCTTTGACTGCTTTCATTATTCTTGTAACTCATATTCCAAACCAACTTACAGTGCTAAGCCTATCCATCTATCTCTGTCAATCACACAATAGCCTATGCATTAGACATAATTATGTCGCTGAATTTTAATGGCACACGGTGTACCATTTAAACCATATCATCAGCTGCAATTCTGACCACCGTGCTTTTAAAACAACAACACATTTATAAAGCCAGCCTTGTACACAAACTAAATATATCTATATCTCCATGCATTGTAATCTTTGCGGAGGGTTGTAATGTTATAGTATGAAAACAGAAAATATATCATCAAAATAGCAATTTTACTCTTAAATTAATAATTTTTCTCTGTATCACACTGGTGATGTGTTCAATTTGCTGTTTTGTGTTTTCTCTCACTAGGTAGGAGCCCTCAGCAGCAGAAGCAGGAGTGGTGAACAGTTAATAGTGGCACTGCAATAACAATAAAATGTCATCAATCTGTGGGCGCCTCCTGCCTCTGTCACACCAAGTTTGTACAGAGTAATGACATTAGGCCCGGAGTAGCTGGCACACTGCTCTCTTAAAGGCACCGCACCTCAACCAAACAAACATACAAACACCTAGAGAGAGAGAGATGAGGGGGTCGAGATGAGGAGGGAAAAGGATGGAGGCAAAGAGAGAGAGGAGGTAGAGCAAGGAACGAAAGAATAGAGGCCTTAAAACACTAGATACTGCGGCAGCCATTTTTCATTTTTGTTACACTCAACTAAAATACATATGCGGCTCAGTTACAGTTTACTTTTCAGTGTATGCCATGCAAATGTCAGGTATCTGATATCACATTCTTCACTGCTAAATGTATTATTTTGGAAGGAAAACCATACAAACTAACATTGTATTTACGTTCCATCAGAGCACATTTAGCCAATTTAAGTCATAGCTGTGATTTACAGAAAAGCACTGATGTAGAAACATTTTAGTGAATATATTCATTGTGTGAAAAATTCTAATGTGTATCATTCAGTGGAGGTTAAGTAGGGGAAGGGGAAAATAATTATTCTTAGATGCATCTAAGCCCCGGGGCCAGACAGGGAACGTCAGCGGTGAGTGGTGGCTGCTTTTTATTTCGGCGTCAGCAGATTAGAGCAGCCGCACTGCCCGCATGAGCAGCACGGCTGCATGCGTGTCGGCTGCGTCTCGTCTCGAGATTCGAGGTCTCGCCTATTTTTACCACGAGCCGCGTGGTTCACAGCAACAACAGACAGTGAAAGTGATCGTTTGACAGTATGCTGACATCATATCAGCAACATTACTACAGTTTCGATGTCTAGACATCTGTAGAATATGTCACGGACATGAAAAAAGTAAAGATTCATTTTGAAATCAACACTTCCTGCTTTCATTTAAAAAATAAAAGCCCTCAAGCATTTTTTCTGTGGACAGAATTCCTTCATTTGTTAACACGAGGCTTTTATTCTAAAATATTTGCAGGACAATGTTGTAGAACATGCAGTGACTTGCAGGGCTCCAAGAATGAATAAAGTTCAGGGTTTTGATTGTGGATTATTACTATTATTTACAAATGAGCACACGCTTCTTAAACTTGTTCTGTCTAAAATAAATATAAATGACATTTATAATTAAATGAAATGGCCATTATGAAAGACAAACTCTATGTAGAAAGAAAGGGCTGACACCAGCAGCAGAAACACTGCTGAAAAGCTACTTCTTGAGCGTGAGCAACCGCATATGGATACAATCCGAACAGCACCCCCTGGCTTAAAAGCTAGCGTATGGAAACATTTTGGCTTCTATGAAGTTGAAGGGAAAAAGGGACCTGGACAAGAGCCACGCTGTGAGAAAAAAATAAATTCTGTATAGAAATCAAAAACTTCGGTGCATCAATAATAGTTATATAATCGCATCATAGCACTCTGAATCGAAACTGAATCGTGAGGTGCCTTGAGATTCCCGCCCCTGGTGTTAAGTGATTACTTGTAGCATGACGTGCCAATGCCCAACCTGACAAAAACAAAAACATAATTTCACTACATCTTGATGTGTACATGTTTGTTTACTTGCATGTGTGTGTTTGTGCAAACGCCTGTTTTACACATGTATAGGTGTTATTGTATATGTTTGTATGTGTGTGTGTGTGTGTGTGCATGCTTTTGCACTGGTTTGTCTGTGTTTATGAGTGCCAACGGGTTCTCATTGGGTTGACTTGCATCCATCTGCATGCCCGCTGGTGACACATCAGCCAAGAGCCTCCATCAGTGACACACACACACTTGGGGGATGGGGGCCGGGGGTTGCGGAGTGTGAGAGAGAGGGAGACAAAAGTGTGTGTATGTGTGTGTTAGTGTAAGAGAACGAGGGAAGCGGAATGAGAGGGGTCTGGCCAGGCGGCATTAACCCTGCGTTGCCTGAGGCCAAGCCGTGCCACTGATCCTGTTTCTAATTCACCCCTGCTGGCACCGCTAATGCCAGCCACTACCAGTTACCACACAATCTGCTCAGGGGACTGCCCAGCCCTGCTCAGCCCGACACCCACATATACAATAATCTGGCCAGGCCTATGCATAATGATTAGCATCCTGCTCAGACCTTATATCTCCTCACACTGAGAGGAACACATGTATAATATATACTGACTGTACGGAAAAAAAAAAATGTTCTTGCTTAGAGCTAAAAATACAACTCTGATCCATCTTGTGTTTTTATCTCAAGCTTAATCTTATTTTGTAGTGTTCTTGTCTTCCAGCTTTACCTCATCATTTGATTTAATAAAAACAGTAAGCGTTCCTCTTATTTTTGGAATATATTTTTACTGCATGGATTATTCAAAAACATGGTGTGTTTTCTCAATGCTTTATAAATGTGTATCTGAGTTACGCTGCACCCGATCTGACTGTTATCAGGCTATTGAATAGGTGTTATCAACACACATCTGTCCCATAAACTAAACTAATTGTAGGTTCACAAGGCTGTTATCACCCTTTTATTTCAGTGAGCCAATTTTCACCATAGTGGGTCATTCGGGCCCTATATGTTGTAAAAGTGAACGCGAAAATGCAACACGTTCTAACTAGGGCTGTCAAAGTTAACGCGATAACACAAATTCATTTTAACGCCACTAATTTCTTTAACGCATTAACGCAATCGATCTGTCGGAGATTGTAGCGGGCTAACTTGTCGCAAAGGATGCTAAATAACGCTCCAAACTTACACTGTATTTCGGTGAGGAAAAACTGTCATGGCCATTTTCAAAGGGGTCCCTTGACCTCTGACCTCCAGATATGTGAATGAAATGGGTTCTATGGGTAGTACAGTACCAGTTGCATTGCTGGCAGGTATATATTATTGCCCTGTACAACAATTATATTTAATGAATCACATCCTTGCTAGTGCCAGCTTTGGATGTAATATTTTTTTCTTCCGTTTCTACTGCTTTCCTTCTAATAAAGATCTTTATGATTTTTTTTCAGCTCGCTGTTATTTGATATTTACCTTGAAGCCAGTTGGTGGTTTTGTAAAATGATATAATGTTCATATTGAGTGTTGCACAGTACAGCGGCAATGCCTTCTTCAAAGAGGTGACAGAGACAGAGAAAGAGCTGAGGGAAGCAGCAAAGGGAAGTAGTTATATTATCTATAATATCTAATATCCAGTTCTTATATATGTATATACCTTTTAGGGCTGTCAAGTCGATTCAAATAGTTAATTGCAAATTAATCACACATTTTTTTTCTGTTCAAAATGTACCTTAAAGGGAGATTTGTCAAGTATTTAATACTCTTATCAACATGGGAGTGGGCAAATATGCTGCTTTATGCAAATATATGTATATATATTTCTTATTGGAAATCAATTAACAACACAAAACAATGACAGATATTGTCCAGAAACCCTCACAGGTACTGCATTTAGCATAGAAAATATGCTCAAATCATAACATGGCAAACTCAAACCCAACAGGCAACAACAGCTGTCAGTGTGTCAGTGTGCTGACTTGACTATGACTTGCCCCAAACTGCATGTGATTATCATAAAGTGGGCATGTCTGTAAAGGGGAGACTCGTGGGTACCCATAGAACCCATTTTCATTCACATATCTGGAGGTCAGAGGTCAAGG
>CAKAKR010050665.1:0-10362 GCA_916700685.1 Adelosebastes latens
GCATCGCTCAAAACAGTGAGGCGACACACGTCAGCTAAAACCACAATATCACTCTATATTTCAGCTGCTTGGCAGTAATGTTAGCTGACCAGACGAAGGTCTCTCCATGAACATGATTTAGATCTGATCCTAGTGTTGGCTTTTCCTGTCTCAGTGCAGGCTGAGGCAGCGGGGCTCTGCAGCGTGTCTCCCTGCTCTCCGCCCGCAGCTGGAGAGAGCAGAGGAGACACCGGCACCCGGTCGGTAACGAGACGGTAACGTTTTTCTCTGAAGAGCCCCGTCACTTCACAAGACACGGGAAACCTCTGTCGGTCTGGAGGAGCTGCAGCAGTTATTTCTGCACAAACGTCCACTGTACATTCACTAGATATTCTCAGAGCTAAACTAACTCTTCTGCAGTGTGGAGTGAGCGCGCGTTCACGTCTAGTAGAGGTGGAGCGAGCTGAGCGAGAACGCGCGCGCTGTCTGAGTGAAGGCGAGCAGGCAGAGGAGGAGAGGCAGCGGCTACACGCGAACGCGCATATGCGAGCGCACATGTGTGCCGACCCGGTACATTTATACGCTTAAAAAGTTACAAACAGTCCCTTTAACAGTTTTGTTTGTATAGTGTGTTGAGAAAAACGATTTGGCCAAAACAGCACACCACACAATAAGAGATTCATTCATGAACAACAAGAGTCCCGACTAAAAAAAAAATGAAATCACGCAAAATATCTCAAACGTGACTTTAGTGTAAACAGGAAGCAGGAAAAATGAATGATGCTAGTTTTTACTTTGTACTGAAAATTCACGAAGGATGGATGGATGAAGTCATGGAGAAATAAACACTTGTGTTGTTGCCACAAATCAACCAGTTGGTCCCCCATTTCTGAGCTCCATCTTACTACTACTTTACGCTTCACGTATAGCATTAACTCATGCTTTAGCCACGGCCGCCATGACGGCGGTTGTTGTCCTTCCTTCTTCAGTCAGCTTGGTTCTCTATTAGCTATCGTTCTTTCCCACGTGACTGCGTCATCGGCTGTCCTCGGCGTTCCCCACTCACAACAGAATATCTGATCGTAAGTATTGAACATGTTTATATGTACGATTTGAAATCTCTTAACATACCTTTACACCACAGGAATATCTGACAATATAATCTTTAGAACCATCAAAAAGTCAGTGTTTTGCTGACGATTGTCAGGAGGAGGGAATCAGGCCCAAAATTAGCTCTATTCTTGTGTGGTGTATACACGGCATTCGCAAGGGAGGTCATACAGTATAATACAGTGTATTGTTATTTGCACAATTATATAAGCTATTCAATGGCTTATCAGCGGCACTATGTAAGGTGTTTTTTTTATTTTGCCTTTATTAGTTGAGACACAAGAGAGACCGGCAGCATGAGGGGCAAGAACTCTTTCATGGATGACAAAGGTCCCTGGCCTGACTCAAACCTTGGACAATACTAGTACATGGTCAGTGTCTTAAATCTGTAGGCCACCAGGATGCTCCAAAGTTTGTGCGATTTCAAATGATATGAATTATTTGTCTGTATGTCCACATGCTGTCAACACACAGATATGTGCATGGAAAGAGGAGAGTTCCAGGGATATAAAAATTGATTGGACATTCCGAGCCTTAGCTACGAAAATGTAACGATAAAAGTGTAAACGTAAGATGAAAAAAAAAAGGATATGTCACTCCTATTGTTGTTCTACTGGGTTAATATATTTGTAAGTCTTCTATTAGGTTTCCTGTACATTATTATTAATTTGACAGAATTTTTGACAAAGGAATATTATTAATTCAAGGTTCACTTACTAGCTTTTTTCAGAGCTTTCAACTGCTTCTCACAGTCTTCTTTAGTGGATGGAGTTGTTGGCTCAGTTGTCATCACAGGGTTATCACTATGCTCCCAGGGTCGTCATTGTAAGACATTGGTGATGGCTATCTTTGTAGTTCAAATGCAGTTTGAATGGTTAAAAAACATTCAGCCACTGTGGAGATATCAGTGTCCTAAGTGAAGGAAACTGTCTTGCCGGCAAATTTGGTATAACAGGCGTAGGTTGAGTATAACATTAGTAGACTATAAGCTGTGGGTGGGTTATTTCATATCGACCCAGGGAAACATACACTGAACATTTAACCTAGGGAAAAAAACATTGCTGAGAACAATAAAAAACCCTTTGAAAGGTCTCCTTTATGTGTCATATTAAGACAATATTGAGTTTGGGAAGGGTGGCAAGGTGGTAGCACTGTCGCCTTACAGCAAGAGGTTTACCGGTTCGAACCCGGCTCAGGCCCTTCTGTGTGTGTGGGTTTTCTCCGGGTTCTCAGGTTTCCCCCCACAGTCCAAAGACATGCAGGTTAGATTAACTGTTTGATCTAAATGTCCCGTAGGTGTGAATGTGAGCATGAATGGTTGTCTGTCTCAAAGTGTCAGCCTTGTGATAGTCTGGCGACCTGTCCAGGATGTACCCCGCCTTCGCCCAATGTCAGCTGGGATCGGCTCCAGCCCCCCCTGAATAGGATACGGATAAAGGATAGATGGATGAGCTTGGGAACGTAGACACGCTCCTGTCATTAGTCACCTGTGGAACTTCAGTCGCATAATGACGTGGATGTATACAGGGTCTATAACAATGTTGTGTCTAGATGGTAACCCACAAATTACGAAAGCTTGCAAAAACTCTCGCAAGACTTGCTGCCTGACGACCTATCCTGACCTTAACCAGTTAAGGTCAATGCCTAACCTTAACCCTCGCGAGAGTTTAGAAAATTGTGGGGTACCATCTAGAGACGACCCTATAACAAGGTCTTATGTCGTCCTTGAAAGCTCTGGAAAAAGGTAGTAAGAATAAGAACATTTTGGGTTATGGTCTTCATCTTCACTGTCTTATAGACATACACAACCACTTGATATCGTAATGACACCACAGCCAACAACTCCAATCTCTGTTGAAGACCATTGTACATGTGGTTGAAAGCTCTAGAAAAACTGGTAAGTGGACCTTGATTTAAGATTATTTTTTTCAAACTACTGTTGCCAGAGTCAAGAATACATTTTCACACTCACAGAAGTATACTATACAGTATATAGCATACTATACTGTACCCAATTGGGTGATGAGCACCATGAAAAGTCACGCTGCATTATCAGTTCCTGTTTGCACTGCAATCATGGACGTAGAGACGACGAACTCTGGATTACTTCTGATACTAAAGAAAACATCTAAAACATGGTGATTATGAGACATTCTTGATAGGAATCAAAGACATTTGGTTATTAAATAATTTGACCAAGAAATGTTCTGAGCAGAACACATAGTTATTAAACTCGTCTGTCTGGTGGACTAAATGACCTCAACAATACCTATACATTGTATCTTTGACATTTGTGTAGTGCAATTCCTTCTTATCTGAGGCTCATTTCTTATCTAAACGGATATGTACTGTGATAATTTAAAAATTCAGGAAATGCTGATCTACCAGTCTGTTTCTCCTGCCTACCTGGGAACACAACTGCTCTCCAATCCGGTCTTCACCGGGTATGGATGTGAACACAGTCTGCCTTTCAGCATTTGAGCTTTATTTCCCCTCTGCAGAGGATTGGAACACACATAAAACAAGCATGTTGTCTCAGGATCTCTGAGGAGGGAATTTGTATTCACCGACACAGACGTTTGATTACTGTCAAGGGATGACGCTATTGGGAGGGACAGACGCACTAAAGGGACACGTAGGGAGGGCTTAGAAAACATGAAAATAGCAAACACCTTTCAAAAGCAGCTTGTGGCTCCATGACACCAACTCATTCAAGCTAAAACCCAAATATCCCCCGTCGATGAGCAAAGAGGCGAGAGAAAAATCAATGTTTCATGAGTAATTCACATCCGACTGATTTGACGGGTTTGCCACATCACAGTGCTTGGGGCTTAACTAGTGCAAACAGCTTATACTGGTCGCCTCCATCTGAGAAAAAGCACATTCATGTTTTGCTTGTCATCTCTGGTATCATGTAGCCTTCGGGTGAAATTCTGTCCGGAACAAAAAAAAAAAAAAGACAATTTATCAAAGTCGAGATCTATTTTTGACACCAAGGTCCAAGTTTCAGTGACACAACACATATTACTTTTGTCTTTTTAGGAAATGGATCTAAAGTTAAATGGGTTTTACATGACATCTGCACATTTTGGCTGTTATTATTCAGACCTGTTCAGTGTGTATAACAATCTTTGTTGGGTTCCAGTCCGCAAGGGAGTGGTGTCATTTGTTTTTTGGGTATTTGGTCATAAACCAAAGTACTAATGCTGGGTACACACTACACGAGAATCAAGCTGATTTTGGGCCTGATTCCTCCCTCCCAGCTGTGTTTTTTTACATCCCCCGATTGGCTCAGAAGCCCATTTTGGCCGCAACGATTTCAAATCGTGAATATTAAACATGTTCAATACGATTGGATATCCTGTTGTGTGTAGGGAACCCCAAGGACAGCTGATGCTGCAGTCACATGGGAGAGAAGGAAGGACAACCACCGCCGTAATGGTGGCCACGACTAATGCATTAGTTAATGCAAAACACAAAGCATAAAGTAGTAGTAAGATGGAGCTCAGAGGTGGAGGACCAACTTGTTGATTTGTGGTCTCCATGACTTAATCCATCCCTTTTGTGTTGGCCAGCCCTTTGACACATTGGATTCGTCAAAAGAAGTTGACTTATCTTGGAATCTCTCCTTGATAATGGTGTGTCTTTGTGAAAGCAATGACTCACAAGGCAGCAGGAGCAGCAGGAGGACCAGGCCTATAGATTCACTCTGCATGCTGCCAACATGAAAAGGACATGAAATGAGTCACCTTCACTAACATGGAGGGATGTTGACCACAATAACATGTTGTACCAGGAATACCATGGATACATCCATCATCCATCTGTCCATTATCTTTTCTTTTCTATAACTGCGTATCATGTGCAGGCTTATAGGGGGACTCAAGCCTATATCCAACCATGCACTGGGTGATAAACAGGGTAAACCCTAGACATTCATATATATAAATACACTAGCCTTTGTTCCACTGCAGCACTGAACAGCACACCACATCCCTAACACTTGAGATGCCGTACATGCTGCAATTTGTCCAAATTAAATTCTAGTGCCCATATGGTCACTTGTGGGAACTCTTCTCTGCAAAGGAAGAGACTAATTACAACTTAACAGAGGACTCTAAAGGATTCTAGTCTACTAAACAGCAGAGAGCGAGCGCCACACACGCATGCACGCAACCTCCTCACCACCTCCACGCCCCAGCACACACTAAGAACAAGGACGGAGCGTGCGGATGGTACCACAGGATCACCGTGCAAAAAGATAATGAACTTGTCATTCCCAAGCTCACTGTACACCGATTGCCTGCAAAAGGTTTTTGATCGGCCGCTCATGAGCTCCATAATCACGTCATTGCACACTTTAAGGTACTGGTGTGATAACTGATTTAAAAGGACTTAGTGATAAATGTCAATAGATTCAAATATTGAATTAATCACACATTTTTATCAATTTTATCTGCACCTTAAAGGGAGATTTGTCAAGTATTTAATACTTTTATCAACATGGGAGTGGGCAAATATACTGCTTTATGCAAATGTGTGTATGTATTTATTATTGGAAATCAATTAACAACACAAAACAATGACAGATATTGTCCAGAAACCCTCACAGGTACTGCAGTTAGCATAGAAAATATGCTCAAATCATAACATGGCAAACTGCAGCCCAACAGGCAACAACAGCTGTCAGTGTGTCAGTGTGCTGACTTGACTATGACTTGCCCCAAACTGCATGTGATTATCATAAAGTGGGCATGTCTGTAAAGGGGAGACTCGTGGGTACCCATAGAACCTATTTTCATTCACATGAATCTTGAGGTCAGAGGTCAAGGGACCCCTTTGAAAATGGCCATGACAGTTTTTCCTTGCCAAAATTTTAACGTAAGTTTGGAGCATTATTTAGCCTCCTTCGCAACAAACTAGTATAACATGGAGATATATATACAGTATATACCGTATACTGTATATATATATTAATAATGTCCACAGAGCTTTTAGAAAGGTGTGGTATAAAAGTATGGCTTTTCCTAAAAAAATATGATGATTGTGAATTAATCATTTAAAAAATGTTGATGGGTCCAAAATTAATGTTTTGATATCTGACATTTGGTTGCCACTTAACAAGGCTTGTGAGCCAATAGCATAATGCACATGGTATCTCAGCGATGAAGAGTCTTGGTAGTTGCCAGTTAGTGTGGAGAAAATTAATAAATGCGCCTGGCTTCACTCCGGTACTAATCCCAAGTGCTCAACGATAAAAGGAGGCTGCCTCTGCCATGCCTGGCCTCACTGACACTGGTGTCTCCATCAGGCTGCAGAATATGTGAACATTTACCTTGACAACTGACGTTAACACATATTATCTATCTAAGCTTTATTGTCTGAACAACAATAACCCATAATATTCAATTTTGCCATTTAAATAAAATCAACAACTACCAACAGCCATAGTCCTTACAACCTTAATTGATGTGTTGTCACCGATTAGATTGTCAAAATGAGAAAAAAAAGTAACAGCTTCAATCCCTGAGGAGCTAGTATAGCATCTTAGCATTAGTGCCGGTTGCATCCTTACGTTATAGTTCCCTCAAAAAATGTAGGCTATAACAAAGATGCACATCAGAGGGGATTTTGCAGGAAGCCTTTACACTGTATAACTGCGTGTACCCTGCACTACACCACTCCTTAGATGACAAACTAAACATTACCTAAAACTAGATTGCCATATCCTCAGATTACCATGAAACTTGAAACACCACTGTACAAAGTAACTTGAAAATATATAGCTAATGTATAGCCACCATTCTTTTTACATAGAGTTTGCCTTTCATAATGGCCATTTCATTTAATTTCATTATAAATGTCATTTATATTTATTTTAGACAGAAAAAAAGGTTAAGAAGCGTGTGCTCATTGTAAATAATAGTAATAATCCACAATTAAAACCCCATCATTTATTCATTCAGGGAGCCCTGCAAGTCACTGCAGGTTCTACAACACTGTCCGGCACATATTTCAGAATAAAAGTCTTGTGGTAACAAATTAAGGAATTCTGTCCACAGAAAAAAACGCTAGAGGGCTTTTATTTTAAAATGAAAGCAGGAAGTGTTGATTTAAAAATAAATCTTTACTTTTTTTCATGTCCACGTTCATGACATATTCTATAGATACAGACATTTAAAGTGTAATAATGTTGCTGATATGATGTCAATATACAGTCAAAAGGTCCCTTTCACTGTCTGTGACATATTCTACAGATGTCTAGACCTCAAATATGTAGTAATGTAGCTGGTATGATATCAATATCCTGTCAAAAGATCATCATTCTACTGTCTGTTGTTACTGTGAACCGCGCGCGGCTCGTAGTAAAAAAAATAGGCGAGACCTCGAATCCCTAGCTGAGCCACGTTGCTCACGCGGGCAGTGTGGCTGCTCTAACCTGTTCACATGGACATCGAAATAAAAAAAACAGGTTCCGCAGCCGCCACAGAATTAAAAAACAACAACAAAAAAAGCAAACAGAATACAGACACCTGAAGAAATGGCAGGTCTGGGTCTGGGAAACAGTGAAATCCAGCTAATGCATTACAGCAGCTAGTGAGCGGAGAAAGTTTAAGCGGCCATAGAAAATGGCTTGCATGGTGCTTGTTGATCTCTCTCAGAGCCAATGTGTCAGGGTGACAAGCTCCTGACTTCCATCTTCAGACGGAGTGGCTCCCAGTGGAAGTTCAGGGCAACAGGCGTCTGGCCGATCGATGGCTGGAGAGGGATATGAAGCATGGCCTCAGCTCCGATGATAAATCTATCGCGGTGGGCGATATGAAGTATGCACATGCCACACCTGATGTATATGAGTGTGCAGGCTTGAGGCCCAGGCAAAGAGATTGATTAAATGGCTCTTTTGCCTGTGTGTGTGTGTGTGTGTGTGTGTGTGTGTGTGTGTGATGCGCTCTGATACACGCACACAAACACAGCCTTGTCATTTTGACTGAAAGCTTCAGGCTGTTGGGCTGAAATCACGTCTCTCTAAAATTGAAAACATCCTTAACTCAGGGGACCTCTCTCCTCCTCCTCCTCCTCCTCTCTCTTTGTTGTAGGAGAGCAGCAGTATCTCCAGACGCCATGATGCCCACTGGGAGCTGTTGTCTGGACAGGGATTTCATTTTCTTCTGTGGACATACTATAAGCCTCCCGTTGACTCTGTCCACAGAAACATGCACACGTACCCTCTCACTTATAAAGGCTTCATTTCTAACTCCTCCTCACACTGCAGGGCCTCTAATGTGTGGTGTGCATTATCCAATGGACAAAAGGTCCAGACCTTATTTGCGCAACATCATCATGTTGTTTTCTTATTTTTTTTTTTTCACTCAAATTTCTTCAACTGAAAAAAAAACAGCAAGGTTTTTATACAGCATAACTTGGTTGTATATATTTTCTCAACTTGTGTGTTTTATTATTTTTTGTCATGTTTCGTAGAACATGCTAGGGCCATTTCCTTGGCTCCGGAGCTTTGGTAGTAATTTTTAATCTGATACATTTTTATTTTTATTTTTTTTTCATCCATCCGAGAGAATGATGCCATCCGTGATCAATTAACTAGTGCACTAGTAGCTGAAGGACACTGCCGGATAGCGGATGGCACAGCTGTCAGGGCTGGACACACAGCGGGACTATGGTGGCGTACGGCAGCACGACGTGCTGCCACACTCCGCTCACCTGGGACTGGATCCCAGTATGGGCGACGGACTGCTGCACTCTGCTCACCCAGCGTTGGACTGACATGCTTCTAGTGATACATTAGGCACACACAAGGTTCATTCCCATCCAGAGCCTGCAATGATTGTTTTTAAGACATCTTGTAAGCTCTTCTTTTACTGCTTCATTTTTCTTTGTACAGAAGAAAATAGAGATAAGTAGCCAAGTAGTGTAAAATAACATGACATCGTGAGTTGGTTTCCCTCCTGTCCTACCCAATTTTTTGAGTCACCAACTGCCACTGGTAAAATCTTATTTCATTGTATTTTTTTTTTTTTTTTACTCTTGCTTTCTACGATCTACAGTCATCTATTGGATGTCTGTCTGTCCTGAGAGAGGGACTCCTCCTCAGTTGCTCTTCCTAAGGTTTATTCCATTTTTACCCATACAAAAAAAGAGGTTTATTCAAGTGTGCTAGTAGTATACTTCTTTTAAACTTGAAATAAGAGAGTATGCTTTCAATATAAGTAAAGTATACAGTAAAGTATAAGTATATTTAAGTACAATAAGTTAACTTAATGAAAACTTCGAAGTATACTTGCAGTAAAAACTATTAAACTAGTAGTTTACTGAGAGCAGCTGAAATATAGAGTGATATTGTGGTTTTAGCTGACGTGTGTCGCCTCACTGTTTTGAGCGATGCTCGTTCATGTCTATTTAGGGCGAGCAAAGCGCGAGCCCGGCGCTGACTTTCGCTGACTTAACGGCCACAGGTGTCGCTGTTAACAAGCATTTCTGAATCTTACAAACAGTCCCTTTAAATTTAAAAAAGGAAAGAAAATAAGATTAAAAAAATAAAATAAAATAAAATAAATACTAATAAATAAAGTTCACATTGACAGTAATAATAATCATAGGATAAATCCCAAACTACAGATAAAATAAGCTGTTAAACTTTACATCAAATACTCAATGCTTCAAACAAGATGAGATCAGTTGTCTCATAAGTACCATGCTCAGTGACATCAAGTACAAAGCATCATTTGAAATGGACAAATTATACATTTCTGGATACACAATTCATAAAAAATGATGTCATACATTTAAACTGATGCAGAGAAATACATCCCATATGCCTTAAAGGGACTGTTTGTAACTTTTTAAGCGTATAAATGTACCGGGTCGGCACACATGCGCGCTCGCATATGCGCGTTCGCGTGTAGCCGCTGCCTCTCCTCCTCTGCCTGCTCGCCTTCACTCAGACAGCGCGCGCGTTCTCGCTCAGCTCGTTCTCGCTCAGCTCGTTCTCGCTCAGCTCGTTCTCGCTCAGCTCGTTCTCGCTCAGCTCGTTCCACCTCTAGACGTGAACGCGCGCGCACTCCACACTGCAGAAGAGTTAGTTTAGCTCTGAGAATATCTAGTGAATGTACAGTGGACGTTTGTGCAGAAATAACTGCTGCAGCTCCTCCAGGCCAACAGAGGTTTCCCGTGTCTTGTGAAGTGACGGAGCTCTGCAGAGAGACGTTATCGTTTCGTTACCGACCGGGTGTCTCCCTGCTCTCTCCGGCTGCGGGC